>UESW01003036.1:66442-88671 GCA_900491605.1 Calamus simplicifolius | reverse complement strand
TCGGGTTTCGCCTTCAAGGAAGCGATGGCACATATTCCAACTCCCACTTACCCTAAAGCAAATGAGATATGTCTCTAAGTCTGATGCAGGGCGATATTCAAAACCTGCAACTCAAGAACGATCTAATCTGCGAGAAAAGAATTCGTCCAGGTTTGGTTTGAATCTTGACAAGAAAAGGGGAAAACTTCGAATTTTGATCACTCACAATCCGAAATTTAAAGGAAAAGCAATTGAATTTTCAATTCAATTGTTTTGAATCAGAAAAAAGAAAACATTCATCTCCATTCAAGAGAAAAAAAAAGGAAATCTAAAACAACGTCTTTCTTCTCTGCCTCTTGACGGCCGCCCAAAACCAACCTAAATAAAAGAGATAAAACCCTAACATCATAAGTTTAGTTAAAAATTACAACTATGCCATTAAAAACGAAAACAGGCCCAAAACTCCTATCAGACGAGCCCGGATGGCCAAAATCCACAGCAGCTCATCGCCAACGGCAATGACTTTGAATCAGCAGTCCGTTTCCATGTGACAGCCAAGTTTGGGCCCAATCCGACACAGGAAATTTCAAGCCCGTTTATTCTGCAACCTCTTGGACCTTCGTAGATTATCTGGTGTGGTCTTCCCTGACGTGGCCTGCTGACTCTGGGATGCTGGTACAGGAACATCCAAGGACTGGTTCGACTGACCCGAACTCTGGTCCGAACTGATGTCCTCATCACTCTCCCCTTCCTCTGAAAAGCTTGACCTCAAGCTCGAATTCTCTCCTGCATAAGGGGTCAGATGCCGAATGTTGAACACATCCGAAATGAAGACATCATCTGGTAACTCAACCCGATAGGCATTGTCACCAAATTTCTCCAATACCTGGCATGGACCTATCTTCTTCGGCTTGAGCTTCGTTAAAGCTCCCTGTGGATACCGCTCCCTCGTAAGTAAACCCATACCAAATCGCCCACTTCAAAGGACTGTTGCCGACGCTGCTGATCAGCTTTCGCCTTGTATTTGGCGTAAGTCTGCTCCAATTTGGCTCTAACAGTCGCATGTATCTCCTGCAAGTCAGACACTCTATCTTCGACCTTCTGACTCACCTTCTCTGGCGACTCAACTGGCAGAACATCCAAAGGACCTCTTGGCAAGAACCCAAACAGTATCTGAAACGGAGCAAACCCTGTAGAACGGTTCACTGAAGAGTTGAACTCAAACTCAATCTTCGGCAAACACAAATCCCAGCTCCTGAATTCATGCACATTTGCCCGCAACAGATTACCCAAGCTACGGTTGACAACTTCAGTCTGTCCATCCGTCTGAGGATGATAAGGACTGCTGAATTTCAACTTTGTGCCCAACTTCTTCCACAGCTCTCGCCAGAAGTGTCCCATAAACTTGCTGTCCCTGTCTGACACTATGGATGCCGGTATACCAAAATGCCGAACCACTGAAGCAAAATACAGTCAGCAACCTTTGACGCATCAAAAGTGGTTTTGCATGGCAAGAAACACGCCACCTTACTGAACCGATCCACAATCACCATAATCGAATCCAGTCCCCTTGCTGTCCGCGGCAATCCTACAACAAAGTCCATAGAAACATCTCGCCATGGTGCCTCTGGGATAGGTAAAGGCGTGTACATACCTTGGTTCGTGTCTGTCCCCTTCGACTCTTGACACAACCTGCACCTCTTCACAAAAGCTTGACATCTCGGTCAAGACCAGGCCAATAAAACCGCTGCCGAATCAACCAGGCTGTTTTATCCCTTCCGAAGTGACCCTGGTTATGCAGTTCCTGGATGATCAACACACGAAGAGACGTATCAGGAACACATAAGCAGTTACCTCGAAACAAATATCCATCATGGAGAACGAAATCAGTTCGCTCCCCCGCCTCAATTTTGGCCAAAATCTCCTTGAAGTGCTCATCCACACGAATGTCCTCCCTTACACTCTCAAAGCCGAGAGTGTACACATGCATAGCGCCAATCAACAAGCTCCGCCTACTCAAAGCATCAGCCACTCTATTCAACGTACCAGACTTGTGCTTGATGCTGAAAGTGTATTCCTGCAAGGCACTCACCCACTTCGCATGCCTTGAACTCAGTTTATGCTGACCCTGTAAGAACTTCAGCGCCTGATGGTCTGAATACAGTACAAACTCCCGCTGAATCAAGTAGTGGCGCCAATGCTGCAAGGATCTCACAATGGCGTACAATTCCAGATCATAAACCGAATAAGCCAGTTTAGCTCCTCCCAGCTTCTCACTGAAGTATGCAACTGGTCTTCCTTCCTGGTTAAGCACTGCCCCAATTCCAGTCTTCGAAGCATCACAATCCACCTCAAAAACTCTATCAAAATCAGGAAGAACCAATAAAGGAGCTTCGGTCAATCTGACTTTCAGCCCATCAAATGCCTCCTGTGCGGCATCATTCCACCCAAATCTGGCTCCCTTCAACAATTCCGTTAAAGGTGCAGCCAGCTCACTATACCCCTTGACAAACCTGCGATAAAACCCTGCAAGACCCAAAAAGGATCTCAATTCTGTCAAGGTTGAAGGTACTGGCCATTCCACAATTGCATGCACCTTATTCCTATCTGGGAGAATCCCCTCTCCAGTCACAACGTACCCCAGAAAAATTAGTCTCCCAACCATCCAAATGCACTTCTCTGGGTTAGCAACTAACTGGTTCTCACGTAACACTGACAAAACCTGTGCCACATGGCCCACATGCTCTTCGGCTGTCCTGCTGTATATCAAAATATCATCAAAGTAGACAACCACAAATGAGCTAAGAAATGGACGTAAAACCTGGTTCATTACGCGCATGAACGTGCTCGGCGCGTTTGACAACCCGAATGGCATTACCAACCATTCATACAGCCCTTCCTTAGTCTTGAAGGTGTCTTCCATTCGTCTCCAGGCTTCATCCTTATCTGATGGTACCCACTCTTCAAATCAATCTTCGTGAAGACCTTAGCACCACTCAACTGATCAAGCATGTCGTCCAACCTCGGTATCGGAACCTGTACTTCACAGTAATTTTGTTAACCGCGCGGCTGTCGACACACATGCGCCACGTACCATCCTTCTTCGGTACCAAAAGGGCTGGCACCGCGCACGGGCTAATGCTCTCCCGTACGAACCCCTTGTCCAAAAGTTCTTGGACCTGCCTCCTCAATTCCTCATGCTGTTGCGGTGTCATCCGATAATGAGCCTTATTCGGCAACACTGAGCCCGGAATAAGGTCAATGTCGTGCTGAATATCTCGGAGAGGTGGTAATCCAGCCGGTAGCTCCTTTGATACAACATCTCGGAATTCCTCCAAGATAGACACCAACTCCTCAGGAATCATATTTGGCCTTTGCTCCTCTTCCACGCCGAAGTCTCCTGACTTGCTCACCAAAGCAAAACAAACATCCTCTCCATCCAAACTCGCATCGAATTCTGTGCTTGTAAACAAATTACTGTATTCTGTCCACTCACTTCCTGAAGTGGCTTCAAAATAACTTTCCTCCCATCTGGACGCAGCATATAACTGTGGGTGTACCCGTTGTACACTGCCCTGTTATCAAACTGCCACGGACGCCCCAGTATGATGTGAGTAGCATCCATTGGAACAACATCCGCCTCAATAGTTGTCTCGAAATGAGGACCAAAACACAGTGACAACTTACACCTTCGGCTGACCTGAATGTCTGCACTTCGGTTCACCCAACCGAGCTTATATGGATGTGGGTGAGGGTCTGTCTGCAACCCCAGCTTCTTCACAGCCTCCTCTGCTATCACATTCTCCCAACTGCCGGAGTCTATGATAACACGACATGTTTTGCCAGCCACAAAACATTTCGTTGTGAAGATGTCATGCCGACGCCAATCTTCATCTGATCTCGGCGCCAGACACATTCTTCGTATCACCAAGCTCTCCCCTTGAATATGGTCCGGATCAATAACACACAGCTCATCATTAAATTCCTCATCCTCAGGGAACTCTCCTCCATTTTCGTCCTCCATATAATCCTCCATATACAACTGAGCTCGCGCCTTGGGGCATTCATTGGCATAGTGCCCCAAATTCTGACACCGATGGCACCGAATGTTAGCCCTGTTGCTGCCCACTCTCGCCTGAGAACCTGAGGTTCCATTCGACCCTGTTGGTCTTGGAGGTACTGATGCCTGCGGCCTCGCTACTGGAGGCATAAATTTGCCCCTGAATTCTGCCCTGAACTCTGGCCCGTAGTAAAACCCCCTCTGCTCTGAAACCCCCTGTTTCTCATCAAGCTCTTTTCCACTGCCTGAGCCCTCATATGCGCATCTCCTACGCTATCAATTCGATGCACAGCCAGTGCATCTTGGATTGGCAGCCGCAAGCCATGAAGATACATGGCTATCAATCTCGGTTCAGCCTCAATCAACCGATTTCGTGCAACCAATCGATAAAATTCAGTTGTGTACTCCTCGACGCTCCGACTACCTTGCGTCAAACCATGCAACTTCGAATACAAAATCTGCTCATGGTTCGGAGGCAAAAACTCCCTGTTCATCTCCTGCTTTAGCGCTGCCCATGACGCTAATGGTGGTCTCCCATCCATATATCTACGATAGTGCTGCGCATGCCACCAAGCAGCAGCCCTATCTCTGAATCGAATTGTGACAAGCGGTACCTGCTTGTCTAAGGGCACCTCCTTCAGACGAAAAACGTCATCGACCTGAAGGGTCCAATCAACATACTCGTCTGGATTAATTCCTCCTTTAAACTCTGGAATTTCTACCCTGAAGCCTGCTTCCCACCGATTCTGATTTTCGAAATAGGGAGGTTGATCGAAATACCTTGGAAGTCCAACATCAGGCCTCTGTTGCCCTCTTCGAATTGGTGGTGCCTCCAGATTTTCGAAACCCCTCTCCCTACCTCCATCAATTTCATCACGCTCCTCCACTCGAATGGGTTGGGCACGATCTTGCACCTCCATCCGCGCCATCATCGCCTGCATGGTTTGCATCATCTGTTGCATCACCTGGTGCTGGTCTCGCATGGCGTCTTACATAGCATCTCTCACGGCGTCTCTCAGGGATTGATCGTTGTTCTTCTGCTCCATTGGATCAAGTTTCGGTTAGGGTTGATATTTGGGTTTGGAAGGAATGGATCAAGGCGGTAATGGAAGGAATGGATCAAGGCGGTAATGGAAGGGATGGATCAAGGCTCTGATACCAAGTTGATGCAGGGCGATATTCAAAACGCCTGCAACTCAAGAACGATCTAATCTGCGAGAAAAGAATTCGTCCAGGTTTGGTTTGAATCTTGACAAGAAAAGGGGAAAACTTCGAATTTTGATCACTCACAATCCGAAATTTAAAGGAAAAGCAATTGAATTTTCAATTCAATTGTTTTGAATCAGAAAAAAGAAAACATTCATCTCCATTCAAGAGAAAAAAAAAGGAAATCTAAAACAGCGTCTTTCTTCTCTGCCTCTTGACGGCCGCCCAAAACCAACCTAAATAAAAGAGATAAAACCCTAACATCATAAGTTTAGTTAAAAATTACAACTATGCCATTAAAAACGAAAACAGGCCCAAAACTCCTATCAGACGAGCCCGGATGGCCAAAATCCATAGCAGCTCATCGCCAACGGCAATGACTTTGAATCAGCAGTCCGTTTCCATGTGACAGCCAAGTTTGGGCCCAATCCGACACAGGAAATTTTAAGCCCGTTTATTCTGCAACCTCTTGGACCTTCGTAGATTATCTGGTGTGGTCTTCCCTGACGTGGCCTGCTGACTCTGGGATGCTGGTACAGGAACATCCAAGGACTGGTTCGACTGACCCGAACTCTGGTCGAACTGATGTCCTCATCACTCTCCCCTTCCTCTGAAAAGCTTGACCTCAAGCTCGAATTCTCTCCTGCATAAGGGGTCAGATGCCGAATGTTGAACACATCCGAAATGAAGACATCATCTGGTAACTCAACCCGATAGGCATTGTCACCAAATTTCTCCAATACCTGGCATGGACCTATCTTCTTCGGCTTGAGCTTCGTTAAAGCTCCCTGTGGATACCGCTCCCTCGATAAGTAAACCCATACCAAATCGCCCACTTCAAAGGACTGTTGCCGACGCTGCTGATCAGCTTTCGCCTTGTATTTGGCGTAAGTCTGCTCCAATTTGGCTCTAACAGTCGCATGTATCTCCTGCAAGTCAGACACTCTATCTTCGACCTTCTGACTCACCTTCTCTGGCGACTCAACTGGCAGAACATCCAAAGGACCTCTTGGCAAGAACCCAAACAGTATCTGAAACGGAGCAAACCCTGTAGAACGGTTCACTGAAGAGTTGAACTCAAACTCAATCTTCGGCAAACACAAATCCCAGCTCCTGAATTCATGCACATTTGCCCGCAACAGATTACCCAAGCTACGGTTGACAACTTCAGTCTGTCCATCCGTCTGAGGATGATAAGGACTGCTGAATTTCAACTTTGTGCCCAACTTCTTCCACAGCTCTCGCCAGAAGTGTCCCATAAACTTGCTGTCCCTGTCTGACACTATGGATGCCGGTATACCAAAATGCCGAACCACTGAAGCAAAATACAGGTCAGCAACCTTTGACGCATCAAAAGTGGTTTTGCATGGCAAGAAACACGCCACCTTACTGAACCGATCCACAATCACCATAATCGAATCCAGTCCCCTTGCTGTCCGCGGCAATCCTACAACAAAGTCCATAGAAACATCTCGCCATGGTGCCTCTGGGATAGGTAAAGGCGTGTACATACCTTGGTTCGTGTCTGTCCCCTTCGACTCTTGACACAACCTGCACCTCTTCACAAAAGCTTTGACATCTCGGTCAAGACCAGGCCAATAAAACCGCTGCCGAATCAACCAGGCTGTTTTATCCCTTCCGAAGTGACCCTGGTTATGCAGTTCCTGGATGATCAACACACGAAGAGACGTATCAGGAACACATAAGCAGTTACCTCGAAACAAATATCCATCATGGAGAACGAAATCAGTTCGCTCCCCCGCCTCAATTTTGGCCAAAATCTCCTTGAAGTGCTCATCCACACGAATGTCCTCCCTTACACTCTCAAAGCCGAGAGTGTACACATGCATAGCGCCAATCAACAAGCTCCGCCTACTCAAAGCATCAGCCACTCTATTCAACGTACCAGACTTGTGCTTGATGCTAAAAGTGTATTCCTGCAAGGCACTCACCCACTTCGCATGCCTTGAACTCAGTTTATGCTGACCCTGTAAGAACTTCAGCGCCTGATGGTCTGAATACAGTACGAACTCCCGCTGAATCAAGTAGTGGCGCCAATACTGCAAGGATCTCACAATGGCGTATAATTCCAGATCATAAACCGAATAAGCCAGTTTAGCTCCTCCCAGCTTCTCACTGAAGTATGCAACTGGTCTTCCTTCCTGGTTAAGCACTGCCCCAATTCCAGTCTTCGAAGCATCACAATCCACCTCAAAAACTCTATCAAAATCAGGAAGAACCAATAAAGGAGCTTCGGTCAATCTGACTTTCAGCCCATCAAATGCCTCCTGTGCGGCATCATTCCACCCAAATCTGGCTCCCTTCAACAATTCCGTTAAAGGTGCAGCCAGCTCACTATACCCCTTGACAAACCTGCGATAAAACCCTGCAAGACCCAAAAAGGATCTCAATTCTGTCAAGGTTGAAGGTACTGGCCATTCCACAATTGCATGCACCTTATTCCTATCTGGGAGAATCTCCTCTCCAGTCACAACGTACCCCAGAAAAATTAGTCTCCCAACCATCCAAATGCACTTCTCTGGGTTAGCAACTAACTGGTTCTCACGTAACACTGACAAAACCTGTGCCACATGGCCCACATGCTCTTCGGCTGTCCTGCTGTATATCAAAATATCATCAAAGTAGACAACCACAAATGAACTAAGAAATGGACGTAAAACCTGGTTCATTACGCGCATGAACGTGCTCGGCGCGTTTGACAACCCGAATGGCATTACCAACCATTCATACAGCCCTTCCTTAGTCTTGAAGGTTGTCTTCCATTCGTCTCCAGGCTTCATCCTTATCTGATGGTACCCACTCTTCAAATCAATCTTCGTGAAGACCTTAGCACCACTCAACTGATCAAGCATGTCGTCCAACCGCGGTATCGGAAACATGTACTTCACAGTAATTTTGTTAACCGCACGGCTGTCGACACACATGCGCCACGTACCATCCTTCTTCGGTACCAAAAGGGCTGGTACCGCGCACGGGCTAATGCTCTCCCGTACGAACCCCTTGTCCAAAAGTTCTTGGATCTGCCTCCTCAATTCCTCATGCTGTTGCGGTGTCATCCGATAATGGGCCTTATTCGGCAACACTGAGCCCGGAATAAGGTCAATGTCGTGCTGAATATCTCGGAGAGATGGTAATCCAGCCGGTAGCTCCTTTGATACAACATCTCGAAATTCCTCCAAGATAGACACCAACTCCTCAGGAATCATATTTGGCCTTTGCTCCTCTTCCACGCCGAAGTCTCCTGACTTGCTCACCAAAGCAAAACAAACATCCTCTCCATCCAAACTCGCATCAAATTTGTGCTTGATAAACAAATTACTGTATTCTGTCCACTCACTTCCTGAAGTGGCTTCAAAATAACTTTCCTCCCATTTGGACGCAGCATATAACTGTGGGTGTACCCGTTGTACACTACCCTGTTATCAAACTACCATGGACGCCCCAGTATGATGTGAGTAGCATCCATTGGAACAACATCCGCCTCAATAGTTGTCTCGAAATGAGGACCAAAACACAGTGACAACTTACACCTTTGGCTGACCTGAATGTCTGCACTTCGGTTCACCCAACCGAGCTTATATGGATGTGGGTGAGGGTATGTCTGCAACCCCAGCTTCTTCACAGCCTCCTCTGCTATCACATTCTCCCAACTGCCGGAGTCTATGATAACACGACATGTTTTGCCAGCCACAAAACATTTCGTTGTGAAGATGTCATGCCGACGCCAATCTTCATCTGATCTCGGTGCCATACATATTCTTCGTATCACCAAGCTCTCCCCTTGAATATGGTCCGGATCAATAACACACAGCTCATCATTAAATTCCTTATCCTCAGGGAACTCTCCTCCATTTTCTTCCTCCATATAATCCTCCATATACAACTGAGCTCGCGCCTTGGGGCATTCATTGGCATAGTGCCCCAAATTCTGACACCGATGGCACCGAATGTTAGCCCTGTTGCTGCCCACTCTCGCCTGAGAACCTGAGGTTCCATTCGACCATGTTGGTCTTGGAGGTACTGATGCCTGCGGCCTCGCTACTGGAGGCATAAATTTGCTCCCTGAATTCTGCCCTGAACTCTGGCCCGTAGTAAAACCCCCTCTGCTCTGAAACCCCCTGTTTCTCATCAAGCTCTTTTCCACTGCCTGAGTGTTGGCCCAGATGGCAACCCAAGAGGGGGGGGGGGTGAATTGGGTTCTTAAAAATTTTAAGTCTTTTTAACTTTAATTGATTAATTAGCAAGATGTGCAAGTGAGATTAACTAATAAGCAAAGAACAGGCAGTTAATAAAGAGAGATAGAGATAGAGAAAATGAACATGGCAAACACAAAAGTTTTATAGTGGTTCGGTGTATCCAACACCTACATCCACTCCCAAGGATCACTTGGGTCCACTATAATCACACCGATTACAGCTGAGTTGTTTTACAAGATCACGACTCAAACTTGTTGTTTTCACGGGCGCACAACGAACCCAGCTGGTTTTGCGGGCTTACCAGCACAAAAACCCTACACGTTGTTTTGCGGGCTAACAACAAACCTTACTCGTTGTTTTCACGGGATCACAACGAACCCAACACAAGCACTCCGGCTTGTAACGAGGTAAACCTACCTCCACTGATTCAATCCACTGATTGAACCAGTAACCAAGTGAAATCAAAGTATTTGTAACAAAAATGCTCCTTCTTGAGCAGATATACAAATTTAAGAATAAATAAAAACTAGGGTTAGAAACGCCTGATGGTTTTCCGGATGATTGCAGCAATGGCTTTCTCCCTTTTCTCCTTGAAGAGTTGAATCGATGCCTCAGCAAGATTCCTCAATCGTTGATAAGCTTTGGAGAATGTGTTGCCTCTTTTTGAACTTGGGAATGGCTGAAGATTTTGCACGTTGGATTGCTTTTTGCCTTCCTCTTGAGCTTTGAGAGTCGATCAAATGATGCACACGAATCTCTCTCTCAAATGCAAAGATTGAATCTCTCCTTGAATCAAATGATTCTACAATACTCTCAGTTTTCCCTTTTTCTGATATTCAATAGGCTCTCTCTATTTTTCTCTCTTTCTCTTCTATATGTATATCTCTATCTTGTTTCTATTTGAATCTGGCTCCTCTATTTATAGATCCTGAAAAGATATAGCCGTTAGACACAGTAAAAAATAGCCGTTGATTCAAAATATTACCGTTGGTGCTAATGTGTCAACTCAAAAATTACCGCCCAGATTTCGGGGAGTCGACTCGAGTACTGTGCGAGTCGACTCGAACACGCGAATCCAGAAACGCACCAAAAAGAGAATTTTCAGGGGTCGACTCGCGAAAAGCTGGGAGTCGACTCGTGACTTTCAGGGGTCGACTCGCGAAAAGCTGGGAGTCGACTCGAGAAGCACTCAAAAATGAGTCTTTCTGCCGTCTGAGCCGAGTCGGCTCGCACAGTCATGAGTCGGCTCGAGAAAGTTCAGGGGTCGACTCGGAAACTCTTGAGTCGGCTCGGGACTGATACAAAACTCAGAGAACATTCTGATTTGCTTTGAAAAACATCCCAACCAACTTTGAAATATAAATATGACTTGAATAATGTTGATTTAACAGTAATGCTCAATTTCAAAACATTTTCATTAATTCATTGATCTTTAAAAGAGTGGTATAAAAAATCATTTTTGAATTCATAAGTATAGCTCACTGAAACATATATTCAATTGATTCAAAAACTCATTACACATTAACAGTTCATAGTTTCCAATTTGAAATTGCTCATAGTAAGAATATTTCATTGATTGACTTAACATGTTCATAGCCTTTTAGAAAGTAAAGTAATGTCTTTTGGAAATCATCAAAATCAATAAGTTGGGGCAATTATGTTTCAATAATTTCTCAACAATCTCCCCCTTTTTGATGATGACCAAAAACATTAAGTATATGCGAGTTAAATTTGAAAAACAATTGTGATTCTATAATCAAAAATTTATGTTCATGGAAAGGCTCCCCCTCAATGAGGTAGCTCCCCCTATGAAACTCAGTTTTATAATTCATTCAAAAATTTTTAAATTTTGAGCTTTGAGCAAATGATACTTAAGTTATCTCTTCCCCTTAATAATACTCAAAATTTTCTCTCCCCTTTCAGAGTCTTAAATTTCATATATGATTAATTACATTTTCTCCTTTTTAATGATTTCTTCTTCTTAAAGAAACTTAACAAACTTGAATCAAATTGAAACAGATCAAATTGAAAGAATTGAAAGCATATACGATTTAAATATTTCTCCCCCTTTTTTGTAATCAACAAAAAGGTTAAGAAACACATTAATGTATTCAAGGTATACTTCAAAACATCATATCTCAAATGTACACAACATTGAAATGAACTGAACTTCATTAACATCAAAAAGCATTACATCAAAGTTTACTTATTACAAATAACTGCAAATTACATAACTGCAAATTTCATTACATCAAACTCAAATACATAAAGAGAAATCAGAAATGTTGCCTAGTAATTCTAGTTAAGTGTTCTATAATCTTATGCATTCCTTCACATTGAATCTTGACATAATCTTTTAGTTTTTCATCAACAAACTTGCATGCACTTAAAATTTTGTCTTGAAGCTCTGCATTACATTTAGCGTAAGTCTCACCATCTCCACAAATATCCTTCAATTCTTCAAATATATTCTTCAAATCTTCATTTAGAGAGGAGGTGGATGAGCTAACATTGGCTTCAATAGAAGATACTCGATCATTAATAGAATAAAGTGCTTCCTTCAAGTTCATAAATTTTTCATCAAATTCAGTCTTCAATCTAGTCTCATGCTCAATCAACTCTGATTTGAATAGAGACCTAAGCTGCTCTAACTGAGTGTCTGAAAAATTGATAGATGTAGAAACAGAGGTCAGAACAGGAGCAGATGTAGATGCAGAAGCAGGAACTGGAATATCTGATGGAGCTGGAACTGGGTCTGGTATGAATGAAGTCTGAGGTGGCTCTGGAGATGAATGTCTAGGTGCCTCAGCTCTATCCTCTAAACTGTTCTTCCTTTCCCAAATTCCATTCCTTTTGATAAATCCCATTCTATTGATAGTGGCCAAGGTATAATAGTCTGTATGTCTCAATTCCTTCTTGGGCTCACTGTCACTAAACATAATCCCTTGGCTCCTGAACAACTGAGTCAAGATCATACCATAGGGAAGACAAGATTTCCTTTTACTTCCACAATCAGCCATGTACCATAAAATCATTCTAGGCAGATTAAAAGGTTTTCCTGATACTATAGCATCCATGATGAAAATGTCCCTCTCTGAAACATAGTCAAACCTGCCTGTCTTGGGAAATAAAACTCTACTGCAGATATTATGTAAAAGCCTTAGCTCCAGTGGCAGTTGACTTGCAAGAACTTCCTCAAATCCTTCAAAGTCTCTATGTAAAAGCCTGGTGAGAGCAGGAGACCTATCCTCTGAAGCAAATGTGCAGGGTCCAGACAATGGTAGGTTTAAAAGTCTAGATAAGATGGTGTCAGTAATGTTTAGACTTTTGCCCCTCACTATGCTTACTAACCCATTGTCTCCTCTAGTCAGATTCTTATAAAATTCTTTCACTAAAGCTGGATAAGTAGGACAATCTAATGAACAAATTTTCTCAAGTCCCATTTCCAATAATTGTCTTCCTATAATGAATCCCTCATTTTCAAAAAGCTCAAAATCGACCTTCCTTCCCGTTGTCACAACTCTACTAGCTAGGAGGTCTACCTGAGGGTTGGAAGAAGGAACAGGAGAATCACTGGAAGAAGAAGACGTAGAATCCACGGACGGCTCGCGTACGGGTCGTCGCACAGTTCTTTTCCTCTTCATCCCGGCGCCTCTACTGCTGGCTCCACGCATTTTGGGTGCCATAGATTTGATTGGAGTGATTAATCGGAAGTATTTGGAAGATTTGGAGGGTTTGGGAGATTTTTGTAGAGAGAAACGAAAGATTAGAAATGATAGGAATGACCGTCGGGTCGACTCGTGCCCTAGATATTCAACCTGGGACCACGTCGAGTCGACTCGCGCATAACCTCGAGTCGGCTCGCCTAAATCACAGAAAGAAATCCCGAACTCGAGTCGACTCGCTCATACCAGGAGTCGGCTCCCAAGTTTCAGAGAAACTCGAGTCGACTCCGGTACACACCGAGTCGGCTCGGAGACCATTTCAGAACAAAAAAATTGAAAATTTTCTGAATGTTTGAAATGATTCCGGATTTGATTTTGGGTATGATTCATAATCATTGAGTCTTGATAAATCATTTTGATATGAGTTCTAGATAATATTTCCTTAAGATTTTGAGGAATTGAAAGAATTCTAGATGCATTTCCTTAAATATTTCAAAATTTATTCAAAAGGATTACAAATTCCTAATTCTCCTCTAAGATATTCAAATCTTTCTTCACTTAGGGGTTTTGTAAAGATGTCAGCTAATTGTTCTTCAGTGTTTACAAATCTAAACAAATTTCATCATTAGCTACATGTTCTCTTATAAAATGATATCTAATTTCTATGTGTTTTGTCCTTGAGTGTTGAATTGGATTTTTCGTTAAATTGATTGCGCTAGTATTATCACATTTTATGGGTGTCTTATTAAGTTTGATACCATAGTCTTCAAGTTGTCGCTTAATCCATAGGATTTGCGCACAGCAACTTCCAGCTGCTACATATTCAGCTTCAGTAGTTGATAATGCAACTGAATTTTGCTTTTTGCTAAACCATGTGATTAAGTTACTGCCTAAGAAATGGCATGCACCACTTGTGCTTTTTCTATCAATTTTACATCCGGCATAATCAGAATCTGAATATGCAATTAGGTTTAATGTGGAGTCTCTAGAATACCATAAACCTACATTTTTTGTGCCATTTAGATATCTTAAAATTCTTTTAACAGCTATTAAATGTGATTCTTTAGGTTCAGCTTGAAATCTAGCACACAAACATACTGCAAACATTATATCTGGTCTACTTGCTGTTAAATAGAGAAGGGATCCGATAATACCTCGATAATACTTCTGATCAACCTTCTTACCTTCTTCGTCTTTGTCTAGCTTGCATGAAGGACTCATTGGTGTTCCAAGGGGTTTCATTGTTTCCATACCAAACTTTTTGAGTAGTTCTCTTGTGTACTTGGTTTGGTTGATAAAGATTCCCTCCTTACATTGTTTGATCTGGAGTCCAAGGAAGAAGTTGAGTTCTCCCATCATGCTCATCTCGAATTCTCCCTGCATTAACTTGGCAAATTCTTGACAAAGAGATTCGTTAGTAGCACCAAAAATAATGTCATCTACGTATATTTGTACTACAAGTAAATTTACTTTTTCTTTTCAAAAACAAGGTTTTATCAACATTTCCTCTTGTAAAATCATTTTCTATTAAAAATTTACTTAACCTATCATACCAGGCTCTAGGTGCTTGTTTCAAACCATATAAAGCTTTGTGCAATTTAAAAACGTGATTTGAAAACTCGTGATCTTCAAAACCTGGTGGTTGTTCTACATAAATTTCTTCATTAATAAGTCCATTTAAAAATGCGCTTTTTACATCCATTTGAAATAAGTTAATGTTCATATGACATGCAAATGCAAGTAAAAGTCTAATGGCTTCTAGTCTAGCTACAGGTGCAAAGGTTTCATCAAAATCAATACCTTCTTCTTGACTATATCCTTTAGCAACCAATCTAGCTTTGTTTCTAATTACAATGCCATTTTCATCTAACTTATTTCTAAAAACCCATTTAGTTCCTATGATTGAATGGTTTTTAGGTCTTTCCACTAAAGTCCAAACATTATTCCTAGTGAATTGATTAAGTTCTTCTTGCATAGCTAACATCCAATTATTATCATTTTCAGCTTCTTCTATAGTTTTAGGTTCTATTTGTGATACAAATGCAAGATGATTACTAATATTTCTCATGTATGATCTAGTCCTTATTCCTTGAGATGGATCACCTATAATCAATTCCTTAGGATGACTATAAGCATATCTCCAATCTCTTGGAAGATCTTCATCATTATGATCATTATTAACTTCATCATCCTTATGTGAATCATTATCTTTAGCCTGTTGTTCATGATCAGAAGATACTTCAATATTAAGTTTTTCAAGATCTTTTTCAATTATGTTTGTATCTTCCTCATCATTAATCTTTTCAGATCCAGTAGTTAAAGATTCATCGAATACTACATGAATAGATTCTTCTACTATTAAGGTTTTCTTGTTAAAGATTCTATATGCCTTACTAGTTGTTGAATAACCTAGAAAAATTCCTTCATCTGATTTAGCATCAAATTTTCCTAAGTTATTTTTACCATTATTATGAATGAAGCATTTACATCCAAATGCATGAAAGTATTTTATATTTGGTTTTCTTTCATTCCATAATTCATAAGGTGTTTTCTTTAATATTGGTCTTATTAAAGCTCTATTTAATATGTAACATGCTGTGTTAATTGCTTCCGCCCAAAAATATTTTGGTAAGTTGCTTTCACATAGCATGGTACGGGCCATGTCTTCTAAAGTTCTATTCTTTCTTTCAACTACACCGTTTTGTTGTGGAGTCCTAGGGGCTGAAAAATTATGATTAATTCCATTTTCAGTGCAGAAATTTTCAAATAAGTGATTTTCAAATTCTGTTCCATGATCACTTCTAAGAGATACTATAGTAGTGTTTTTCTCATTTGTGACTTTCTTGAAAAATTTCAGGAACATCGAGAAAGTCTCATCTTTGTGAGCTAAAAACATTACCCAAGTATATCTAGAATAATCATCTACAATCACTAGACCATATTTCTTTCCTCCTAGACTTGTGGTTCTAGTTGGTCCGAATAGGTCCATGTGAAGTAGCTCTAATCCCCTAGAAGTTGAAACAAAGTTTTTAGATTTAAATGAACTTCTTGTTTGTTTTCCAAATTGACATGCATCACAGATTTTATTATTTTCAAAATCTAATTTAGGTAAACCTTTGACTAAATCCATTTTAATTAGTTTTGAAATAAGGTGTGTGCTTGCATGACCTAATCTACGATGCCACAACCAACTAATATCATTAATGTTAGCATTATCAGTAATTAGGCAATGACTATTCTTAGAAGTTTTGTCTGTGTCAACTAAGTATATATTGCCAAATCTATAACCAGTAAAAACAATGCTATCATTAATGGGATTAGATACTATGCAAATAGAAGATTTGAATCTAACATCAAAGTTCTTATCACATAGTTGGCTAATACTAATCAAATTGTGCTTTAAACCATTAACATAAAGTACATCTTCAATAGATATGGATGGAGTTATGCGAACTTTACCAAGGCCCAAAATTTGACCTTTACCGTTATCGCCAAATGTCACAACTCCACCAACATTTTCTTCTAGGGTGATGAATTCCTCTTTGTCACCCGTCATATGTCTTGAGCAGCCGCTATCAAGATACCACTTCTTCTTTGATCTTTTGGCTACAAGACATTCCTGCAATATCATCAAACTTTATGCTTAGGTACCCAAGCTTTCTTGGGTCCTTCATGGTTAGCAGCAATAAAAGTTGTTCCTTTCGGAACCCATATTTTCTTAGCTTTAATATTTAACTTGTTGTTATTTAACGTTTTGCATTCAAAGGATTTGTGACCTTTTTCATTACATTTAAAACAAGTCATATTACCTTGGTTGGTTTTTATAAAAATATTCTTTAGTGATTTCTGTTTTCTTAATGTGTTATATCCCAAACCAGCTTTGTCAAAAACAGCTTTTTGACTATCTAGGATCATGTTAAGTTTAGTTGAACTTAAGGTGAATTTCTCAACAATGTCCTTATATTTTTTAACATCTTTCTTAAGAGAGTCAATTTCTTTAGTTTGCTGTTCTTTATCTAAAGCTAAAGTTTTTATTTGATCTTTTAAATCTTTAGTTGAGTTTTAGTTTCAGTTTTTTTCTTGATTCTCTTTCTTTCCTAAGTTCTTCTTTTTCATTAGTTAAGTTCTTAACTTCTAATTCTAATTCTGATTTACTTTTAGCTAAACTAATGTTATCATTTTTCACAGATTTAAATTTCTTTTTCAACAATTTAAAATCTATCATAAGTTCATTAAAAGCCTCAAACATTTCATCAAAAGTAAAATCATCATTTGAGTTTTCAGAACTTACCTCATTGTCGCAGTCGTCGTCGTTGGCCATGAAGCAGATGTTGGCAACTTCCTTTTGCTCTTCTTCTTCAGATGAAGAAGACTCATCAGACCATGTTGCCATGTATGCTTTCTTCTTTTTCTTGTAGGCCTTGTTCAGCAAAGGACAATCATATTTAAAATGCCCTGGCTTTTTGCACTCATAACATATTAAGGGCTCTTTTTCTTTTTCTTTCTCCTTGTCCTTTTTCTTATCCTTATCTCCATCATTTCTTGCTCCAAATTTCTTTTTGTGGAATGGCCTTTTTCTCATAAATCTCCTGAACTTCTTGGCCAAGAGAGCAGTTTCATCATCATCTTCATCACTATCATCACTGCTGCTCTCTTCCACTTCTTTTGCAGCCTTTAGAGCAATGGTTTTCTTCCTTTTAGTTTCCTCCTCAATATGCTGCCTCATTGTCAATTCGTGGGTCATGAGAGATCCTAGAAGCTCCTCTAAGGGTAGTGCATTGAGGTCTTTGGCTTCTTGGATTGCTGTGACTTTTGCTTCCCACGATCTTGGCAATGACCTGAGTATTTTGCGAACAAGATCAGCATTAGTATAAACTTTTCCTAGACTTTTCAAACCATTCACAATATCAGTAAATCTAGTGAACATGCATGTGATGGTTTCAGTTTGTTCCATTGTAAACAATTCATATTTGTGAACCAAAATGTTTATTTTTGATTCTTTTACTTGGTTTGTTCCTTCATGTGTAATTTCCAACCTATCCCATATTTCTTTAGCGGAATTACAAGTAGAGATGCGGTTGAATTCATTTGAATCTAAGGAACAATATAAGATATTAATGGCTTTGGCATTAAGTTGAGCCATTCTCCTATCATTATCATTCCAATCCCTTTCGGGCTTTGGAACAATAGTGCCATCAATAAGGTGTGTGGGTGTACTAGGTCCATTTAATATAACACCCCAAAGCTCATAATCAGAAGCTTGAATGAATATCCTCATTCTAGCTTTCCAATAAGAATAGTTTGAGCCATTAAAAAGTGGAGGTCTATTCGTAGAATGACCTTCAGCAAAACTAGAACCACTTTGTGTTGCCATAATGACCTTTAGCTCTTGATCGTGAGATCAAACTCTAAATGAGCACTTTGCTCTGATACCAATTGTTGGCCCAGATGGCAACCCAAGAGGGGGGGGGGTGAATTGGGTTCTTAAAAATTTTAAGTCTTTTTAACTTTAATTGATTAATTAGCAAGATGTGCAAGTGAGATTAACTAATAAGCAAAGAACAGGCAGTTAATAAAGAGAGATAGAGATAGAGAAAATGAACATGGCAAACACAAAAGTTTTATAGTGGTTCGGTGTATCCAACACCTACATCCACTCCCAAGGATCACTTGGGTCCACTATAATCACACCGATTACAGCTGAGTTGTTTTACAAGATCACAACTCAAACTTGTTGTTTTCACGGGCGCACAACAAACCCAGCTGGTTTTGCGGGCTTACCAGCACAAAAACCCTACACGTTGTTTTGCGGGCTAACAACAAACCTTACTCGTTGTTTTCACGGGATCACAACGAACCCAACACAAGCACTCCGGCTTGTAACGAGGTAAACCTACCTCCACTGATTCAATCCACTGATTGAACCAGTAACCAAGTGAAATCAAAGTATTTGTAACAAAAATGCTCCTTCTTGAGCAGATATACAAATTTAAGAATAAATAAAAACTAGGGTTAGAAACGCCTGATGGTTTTTCGGATGATTGCAGCAATGGCTTTCTCCCTTTTCTCCTTGAAGAGTTGAATCGATGCCTCAGCAAGATTCCTCAATCGTTGATAAGCTTTGGAGAATGTGTTGCCTCTTTTTGAACTTGGGAATGGCTGAAGATTTTGCACGTTGGATTGCTTTTTGCCTTCCTCTTGAGCTTTGAGAGTCGATCAAATGATGCACACGAATCTCTCTCTCAAATGCAAAGATTGAATCTCTCCTTGAATCAAATGATTCTACAATACTCTCAGTTTTCCCTTTTTCTGATATTCAATAGGCTCTCTCTATTTTTCTCTCTTTCTCTTCTATATGTATATCTCTATCTTGTTTCTATTTGAATCTGGCTCCTCTATTTATAGATCCTGAAAAGATATAGCCGTTAGACACAGTAAAAATAGCCGTTGATTCAAAATATTACCGTTGGTGCTGATGTGTCAACTCAAAAATTACCGCCCAGATTCGGGGAGTCGACTCGAGTACTGTGCGAGTCGACTCGAACACGCGAATCCAGAAACGCACCAAAAAGAGAATTTTCAGGGGTCGACTCGCGAAAAGCTGGGAGTCGACTCGTGACTTTTAGGGGTCGACTCGCGAAAAGCTGGGAGTCGACTCGAGAAGCACTCAAAAATGAGTCTTTCTGCCGTCTGAGCCGAGTCGGCTCGCACAGTCATGAGTCGGCTCGAGAAAGTTCAGGGGTCGACTCGGAAACTCTCGAGTCGGCTCGGGACTGATACAAAACTCAGAGAACATTCTGATTTGCTTTGAAAAACATCCCAACCAACTTTGAAATATAAATATGACTTGAATAATGTTGATTTAACAGTAATGCTCAATTTCAAAGCATTTTCATTAATTCATTGATCTTTAAAAGAGTGGTATAAAAAATCATTTTTGAATTCATAAGTATAGCTCACTGAAACATATATTCAATTGATTCAAAAACTCATTACACATTAACAGTTCATAGTTTCCAATTTGAAATTGCTCATAGTAAGAATATTTCATTGATTGACTTAACATGTTCATAGCCTTTTAGAAAGTAAAGTAATGTCTTTTGGAAATCATCAAAATCAATAAGTTGGGGCAATTATGTTTCAATAATTTCTCAACACTGAGCCCTCATATGCGCATCTCCTACGCTATCAATTCGATGCACAGCATGTGCATCTTGGATTGGCAGCCGCAAGCCATGAAGATACATGGCTATCAATCTCGGTTCAGCCTCAATCAACCGATTTCGTGCAACCAATCGATAAAATTCAGTTGTGTACTCCTCGACGCTCGACTACCTTGCGTCAAACCATGCAACTTCGAATACAAAATCTGCTCATGGTTCGGAGGCAAAAACTCCCTGTTCATCTCCTGCTTTAGCGCTGCCCATGACGCTAATGGTGGTCTCCCATCCATATATCTACGATAGTGCTGCGCATGCCACCAAGCAGCAGCCCTATCTCTGAATCGAATTGTGACAAGCGGTACCTGCTTGTCTAAGGGCACCTCCTTCAGACGAAAAACGTCATCGACCTGAAGGGTCCAATCAACATACTCGTCTGGATTAATTCCTCCTTTAAACTCTGGAATTTCTACCCTAAAGCCTGCTTCCCACCGATTCTGATTTTCGAAATAGGGAGGTTGATCGAAATACCTTGGAAGTCCAACATCAGGCCTCTGTTGCCCTCTTCGAATTGGTGGTGCCTCCAGATTTTCGAAACCCCTCTCCCTACCTCCATCAATTTCATCACGCTCCTCCACTCGAATGGGTTGGGCACGATCTTGCACCTCCATCCGCGCCATCATCGCCTGCATGGTTTGCATCATCTGTTGCATCATCTGGTGCTGGTCTCGCATGGCGTCTTACATAGCATCTCTCACGGCGTCTCTCAGGGATTGATCGTTGTTCTTCTGCTCCATTGGATCAAGTTTCGGTTAGGGTTGATATTTGGGTTTGGAAGGAATGGATCAAGGCGGTAATGGAAGGAATGGATCAAGGCGGTAATGGAAGGGATGGATCAAGGCTCTGATACCAAGTTGATGCAGGGCGATATTCAAAACGCCTGCAACTCAAGAACGATCTAATCTGAGAAAAGAATTCGTCCAGGTTTGGTTTGAATCTTGACAAGAAAAGGGGAAAACTTCGAATTTTGATCACTCACAATCCGAAATTTAAAGGAAAAGCAATTGAATTTTCAATTCAATTGTTTTGAATCAGAAAAAAGAAAACATTCATCTCCATTCAAGAGAAAAAAAAAGGAAATCTAAAACAGCGTCTTTCTTCTCTGCCTCTTGACGGCCGCCCAAAACCAACCTAAATAAAAGAGATAAAACCCTAACATCATAAGTTTAGTTAAAAATTACAACTATGCCATTAAAAACGAAAACAGGCCCAAAACTCCTATCAGACGAGCCCGGATGGCCAAAATCCATAGCAGCTCATCGCCAACGGCAATGACTTTGAATCAGCAGTCCGTTTCCATGTGACAGCCAAGTTTGGGCCCAATCCGACACAGGAAATTTCAAGCCCGTTTATTCTGCAACCTCTTGGACCTTCGTAGATTATCTGGTGTGGTCTTCCCTGACGTGGCCTGCTGACTCTGGGATGCTGGTACAGGAACATCCAAGGACTGGTTCGACTGACCCAACTCTGGTCCGAACTGATGTCCTCATCAAAGTCCCATCCCTTCAAGATATAGCTCAAAACCCTAAGCCGATAATGTCTTTGTGAACGGATAAGCTATATTGTTCTCATATGCAATTTTCTCTCTCCTCTACTGATAATCTCTCTCACAAGATAAAATTCTCTCTATATGCTTTCCTTTACAGTGGTTTCTTGGTTCCTTAGCATTGGCTACTGCTCTAGAGGTAGACTTTCGGGAGTCTCTATCTGATTGAAAATCAGAATCTGTATATCCAATAGGAATCAAATCCCTACCAGAATATACCAGCATATAGTTTTTCGTTCTTCTCAGATATTTTAGAATATGCTTGATCGCAACCCAGTGATCCAATCCTGGGTTTGATTGGCATCAACTAACCACTCCCACTGCAAAGTATATATT
>UESW01003036.1:0-66278 GCA_900491605.1 Calamus simplicifolius | reverse complement strand
TGCATCGCAAATCTGACAAGCACCTTGTCAATATACGATGCCTGAGACAACGCCAAAAGCCTATTCTTGCGATCCCGTATAATTTGGATGCCAAGAATGTAGCTTGCTTCTCCCAAATCCTTCATTTGGAATTGGCTGGCTAGCCAGTTCTTTATTTTGGACAGAGATCCTACATCATTCCCAATGAGTAAAATGTCATCCACATAAAGAACTAAGAAGACCACTTTATTTCCTTCCTTTTGCTTATAGACACAAGGTTCACCTAAATTTTGTTCAAAACCATAACATTTTATGGCTTCATTAAATCTGATGTTCCAAGATCTAGAAGCTTGCTTAAGCCCATAAATGGACCTTTGCAATTTGCAGACTTTCTGCTCTTGGCCTTTAACCACAAAACCCTCTGGTTGGACCATATGAATAGTCTCTTCAAGATGGCCGTTCAAAAACGCCGTCTTGACATCCATTTGTCATATCTCATAATCATAATGAGCAGCAATGGACAAGAGAATCCGAATGGATTTTAGCATGGCTACTGGCGAAAAAGTATCCTCATAGTCTACTCCTTCCTTTTGGGTAAAACCCTTTGCCACTAACCTAGCCTTGAAAGTCTCTACTTTTCCATCGGCTCCTCTTTTTCTCTTATAGATCCATTTGCATCCAATAGGCTTTACGCCTTCTGGTAGATCTACAAGCTTCCAGACTGAATTAGAATACATTGATTCCATTTCGAGTTTCATGGCTTCCTGCCATTTCTCTTGATCAACATCCTCCATTGCCATCTTGTATGTCAATGGATCATCATCACTGCCATCGGTGACTGCAACTTGTGCTTCTCCATCCTGACCATAGCGGATGGGTAATCTTATTTCCCTCCCACTACGTCGTGGTGGCGGTGGTATTTGATCTTGAGTAGTGGTCTCAACTTTTTGTCGTTCAACAACTTTTGTTGGTGTGGGCTGATCTCATCAGCTAGCAACTCTTCCAGAACTACTTTACTTCTAGGTTTGAATTCTGTCATATAATTGTACTCGAGAAACGTTGCATTTGTCGACACAAAACTTTGTTATCTTGAGCATTATAAAACAGTCCTCCTCTCGTTCCATTAGGGTACCCAACAAACATGCATACTTCTGAACGAGGTTCCAACTTCCCAGTCTTTCCCTTCAGCACATGGGCTGGACATCCCCATATGCGGATGTGTCTCAAACTAGGCTTGCGACCATTCCATAACTCTAAGGGAGTCTTAGGGATTGACTTAGATGGAACTAAGTTAGAATGTATACAGCTGTTTGTAATGCATATCCCCAAAATGAGTTAGGCAAAGAAGAATAGCTTAACATTGATCTTATCATATCAAGCAAAGTGTGATTCCTTCTTTCAGCTACACCATTTTGCTGTGGTGTTGCCAGCTGTGATAATATTCCATTCTCAATCAAGTGGTCCTGAAATTCATAATCCAAGTACTCTCCTCCTCGATCAGATCGAAGAGTTTTGATTGATTTACTGAGTTGTTTTTCTACTTCAGCATGGAATTCTTTGAACTTTTCAAAGGCCTCGGATTTTCTTTGCATCAGATATGCATATCCATATCTAGAATAATCATCAATGAATGTGATGAAATATTCATAGCCCCCTCTAGCTTTGACATTCAAAGGCCCACATACATCAGTATGTATGATCTCTAAAGGTGCTTTTGCTCTTTCACCTTTTGCTGAAAAAGGTCTTTTGGTCATTTTGCCTTCTAGACAGGATTCACAAACTGGTAGAGTGCCAACCCTTAGCTCTCTTAAAGGACCATCCTTCACTAGTCTTTCTATTCTGTCTATATTAATATGACCAAGCCTCAAATGCCATAAATACGTGTCATTGTCATTATTCGCAACTTTTCTTCTTTTAGGAGTTGGTTCAGCGACTTTAAACATTTCGGTTTGAAGCAAGTTGTTGGAATTTGGTTTAACAAAATATAAACCATTTTCAACATACCCAGAACAAATATTTATTCCATTCTTATAAATTGAAACAGAGTCAACACTAAAAGAAACAGAAATAAATTGTTCATGCAACTTTGACACCAAAATCAAATTCCGTTTGAAATCCGAATATAATAAACATTGTCCAAAAGCAAATATTTATTATCAGCAAACGATAGTCGAACTATCCCTACTGCTGTCGCTGACACCTTTTCTCCACTGCCTACTCTCATGTAAATCTCCACTTGAAGATCCCGGGCAGACTCAAGCATCTGCAAAGAAACACAGACATGGTTAGATGCTCCTGAATCAATAATCCAGCTTGAGAAATCATTCTCAACTAAGCATGTTTCCATGACTAGTAAATCTAATTTACCTTGTTTCTTTTTCTGTTTCAGCTCATCAAGGTACTTTTTACAGTTCCTTTTCCAATGGCCATCTTGATGACAGTGGAAACACTTTCCTTTAGGTTTAGGCTGAGCAGC
The DNA here is from genome assembly GCA_900491605.1 of Calamus simplicifolius. Lineage (NCBI taxonomy): Eukaryota > Viridiplantae > Streptophyta > Magnoliopsida > Arecales > Arecaceae > Calamus > Calamus simplicifolius. The sequence goes on along the minus strand of UESW01003036.1, from coordinate 63,823 downwards.
AGCCTTTCCTTTCTTCTTCTGGATCTTCTTCTTGTTATCCTTTTTCTTTCCCACATAATTCTTCTTCTTTTTCTTCGAAGAAGAAGGCTTTGCCTCAGCTGCGTTGGCTTCAGCAACAATTGCCTTACCACCCTTATCATCTATAAGAGTCTCATATATTTGCAGCTCATTCAGGAGTTCAGTCAGATTACACTTTTTATGATTCATAATGTAATTAGTCCTGAATTGGAGAAAAGCGGGAGATAGTGTCTCCAGAATCATGCCAACCTGAGTCTTTTCATCAATTTTAGCTCCATTGATCTCAGCCTCATTGAAATGATTGACCATTTTGAGATGTGCTCACGAACAAAAGAACCATTCTCCATTTTGCCATTCATAATGGCTTTTACAGCTTCGTAGCGAGCCTGATCAGATGGGCGTCCAAACATCTGCTGCAGAGATTCCATAATCTCTCTTGCAGTTTCAAAGGCCTCGTGCTTAGTTCTAAGCACCTCATTCATTGCTGCTAACAAGTAGCAGGCTTTGTTGTACTCATAACAACCTTGGAGGCACTTGGAGGCACTGAGGACAATCCTCCTTAAGGACATAGTGGTAGTTTTCATTAATGAGAAGGATATTCATGTTGCTTTTCACTTAACAAAATTTTCACCAGTTAATACTTGAGAGGCGAGAAGTGAGAAAATCGGGTTTGACATATTTGCTGAAAAATAAAAAAAAATTTAATAAATAATTACATAAATATCATTACACAATTTAAGGCAAAGTAAATAAGATGCATAAAAGCACATGTTAAAATACACAAAAAACATGTTTACTTTAAAGGCCTAAGGAATTTTAATCTCCACAACTAAGTGCCGTAGGGTAGGTCAAATAGTTGCTAATTAAAATGAGATCTTCTCAATTAATAAGTATCTCCCGAAATATCTCATATTTCTAATACTCATTAATTTCCTTAATTTTGGTCAAGAAAGTAATTAACTAATTTAATTATTTCTTCATGAGTGTGACCCATCGTATCAGACCTTTTGAGACTTAACTTAGAAATTGCCCATAGGGTAGGTCAATTCTAAAATACATCTTAAAAGTCCTATCGCATGGAAGACAACCTTGGTATTGCCATTAGTAGACACCTCTGTAGGGAGGACGAAATCAAAGCATCACGAGGCGCTACTAATAACTCACGGTGTTGTACTAACGATGGAGACCAAGGGTTTATATTGTCATATTACCCCTCCCACTCATTATTTTGCAAAAGTGTATTTTATTTATAAAACAACTTTTGTTTCATAAACTCTTAGTTAATTTAAACAATTTAAATTACTAAGATTTTATAATGTTAAACACTTTAAAATTATAAAATAAGCTAAATGTGATAATTTAAATATAACATTTAAATTTAAAACATCACATTTGGCACATTAATTTTGCAAATCCAATTGCTCAATTAATTTACAAATTTAATCTCATTAAATTTATTGCAAAGTGCATTAAATATAATTTACTAAAAACTTTTTAGTAAAAAATAATAATAATGCACGATGCATACATATATTAAATAGGTAGATACTTTTCTATCTAATATGACATATAATATTACATAACAAAACATTCCATAAAAAACGAAACGGAAAACTTCTTATACGTGAAAATAAATGTAATTATTACAATAATAAAAACTTCAATAAGAAGCGAACGAAAAACTTTACTTGCGTGGCTCTTCGAATCTCTAGGAAACAGAGAAGCTCTTCGAATTCCTGGGAAACGATGAGGCCCTTTGAAAAAAAATCTCAATAAAACAAAACAGGACTTTTTAATAAGTATAAAAAATTCTAATTGAGAACTTTTCTCAAAACCATGAAGAACCTTTCTTCATATAAAAAGAATCCTATATTCAATTGATCTAATCAAAAGAAAGTTACATAGCTTATTCCATGGAATCGAAAAATAATGCCAATCCATTCACACAACATTCATCATCATGAAAATATTAAAAGCATATTATGCATAAGTGCCTACCCAATTATCATATAATCTATTATTAAATTAATAGGGGTATAACCTGCTCTGATACCAATTGATGGTTATCTCAATACGACTTGAGATGTTTGCGGAAGCGAGATAAGGATCAAATCACATATCTTCACATATCTTAGCGGAAATAAGATAATGAAATCACATATCTTAAAAATTGAGTTAGCGCGATCTATACCCGTATTAATTTAATAACAAGAATAATAAGAGATTAAGAATTTACCACCACTTACCTTGGAATCACCAAATCCTTTTGATCACCACGGATCTTTCCAAACGTTCTCCAGATTATGATGAACACGAACAGTGGGCGTTCCTTTTGATTTGGGTTGAGATTATACAACTGAGTTTAATTCACTTTGTATTCTCAACTCATGAGATAAAGTGAAGTTAAAGGAGGAACTTTGTGGTTGATTATTGTTCTTCCATGTTCTTCTCTCTCTCGTGAATCTTATATTCTAGAGAATAACAACTATCAACCTCTTTTATTAATTAATCAATTAATTAATATTTAAAGATCACTTCCAACTCTTGGAATTACTTAACGTATATCAATCCCAACAATTGGTTAGATATATTTATCATGGGAGTTATGGTAGAGAGAAAGGCTCTCTCACGATCCCATATTTATTTCTCTAACAACTAAATAATTTTCACATAGACTTTTCTCGTGGAATATGCCTACGATGTGTTCCTCGCACACAGTATAATAGAAATTAATCCAATTAATTTTTATATAAAAAATAATTTAGAATTCTCAATTCCAAATTAATAACTCAACCCAACATATCATAAAGTTCACATAATTTAATGGAGCCATCCAAGAACTATGGACATTATAATTCTAAGCTCCAATAATTTTGACATTCAATTAACACCTTAATTAAAATATCAAAATTATTAATTCCAAATTACTCACTAAAAATTTAGAATTGTACTCTTAAAATTATAAAATTAATTATATTCATAAGGATTTGAATCGTCCATTGATATAGTCACTATATAATCAATCCTCCATAAACGGTTCATGATTAAGGCTAGGCATTTTCGTTAACCTCTTTAATCACATCTTTATTCATAAGTACCATTGATTCTATAATGAATAATATATTTATGATCCAATCATAAATTGAGCGCTCTTATTATTCAAGTCCGAATCAACACTTTGGAACCGTCCATCTGACTTTTTACGAAGGAATGGATTTCATCTTGTACGTTAATATTCTCGGCTACTTATGTTATTATATTTTAATATACTAAGAATTTTGTCATTAAGTAAGTCAAAAAATATAATACAATAAATAGGAGTCTATTAATTACTCAGAATTAAGATTGATTCACATATGACCATCATTGATTAATTTTGAATTCTTTATTTTAACAATAAATTTATTAGAGATTGATAATTAATCGTATTCCAGTCCTATATAATCAAATTATATAAATGCTTTCATTCCGATAATCTCATTATCAACAATCTGGATAAGATTTTATTCAGAATGTAATGAACCGCACTAGTAATTTTAAATTAAAGATCCCGATTGCAACTTTAATTTATAATTACGGATAATTTTAGATTATTTTACTTTAAATATTATCCTCTATATAACATTATATACAATATTTAAAGTCACATTTAAATAATCCAGAATTTTTGATATTATAAAGCATCATAACATGCATGCAAGTATAATATTAAAAAATATTAAATATTCAGCAAAATAATAAATTTTTTTTATGGGTACATATCCCAAAAGTTAGATGAAGACAGCTTTTTTTCATGGTGATTTAGAGGAGAAAATCTATATGGAGCAACTAGAAGGCTTCAAGTCAAAGGTAAAGAAAATCTTGTTTGCAGATTGAAAAAAAGCTTGTATGGGTTGAAGCAAGCTCCAAGGCAGTGGTACAAGAAATTTGATTCATTTATGGCTGAAAATGGATACAAAAGAATGGCTTCAGATTGTGTATATATCAAATGGTTTAGTGAGGATTTTGTTATACTCCTACTTTATGTTGATGACATGCTTATTCTTGGGAAAGATATGTCTATGATTGACAGGTTGAAGAAGGAGCTGAGCAAATGAAGGATATGGGATCAGCAAAGCAAATACTGGGTATGCAGATTTTCGTGATAAAGAACCAAGAAAATATGGTTATCATAGGAAAAGTACATTGAGAAGGTATTGGATAGGTTCAGTATGAGCAATGCAAAGCTAGTTGGTTCTCCTCTTGCAGGTCACTTCAGGTTATGCTTAGAGCAGAGTCCTTCAAGTGATGAGGAGAAGGAGAAAATGAAGAAGGTTCCTTATGCTTCAGCAGTCGGAAGTTTGATGTACGCGATGGTATGTACGAGGCCAGACATCGCATATGCAGTGGGTGTTGTTAGCAGATTTCTTGCAAATCCAGGGAAAGAGCATTGGACACAGTGAAGTGAATCTTCAGATATCTCAAGGAAGCTCCAAAGTTTGTTTAAGCTTTGGGGGTGATCCACCTGTGCTGATTGGTTACACAGATGCAGATATGACAAGAGATATTGATGCAAGAAAGTCCACATCAGGTTTCATACTTACTTTTGCAGGGAGCTGTATCATGCAATCCAGATTGTAAAGGTGTGTAGCTCTCTCTACACAAAGGCAGAATATATTGCTTCTACCGAGGTCTGTAAGAGATGCTATGGATGAAAGAATTCTTACATGAATTGGGGCTAAAACAGAAAAATTATGTGGTACATTGTGATAGCCAAAGCGCCATCCACTTGTGCAAGAACCCAACTTTCATTCCAAGTCAAAGCATATAGATGTCAGATACCATTGGATTTGAAATGTGTTTGAAGCGAAGCATTACAGCTTCAGAAAATTCACACAGATGAAAATGGGCAGACATGTTGACAAAGACCTTGTCAAAAGAAAGGTAAGAGATATGCCGACAGCTGGTTGGCATGATTTCACACTAAGAAAGCATGAGACAGCCTCCCTTATGGGAAGGGGGAGGTTGTTGGGCCCATGGCCCAATTTGTTTAGCTCATTAGGGCAAAAGGGAGCACTACTCCTTTTTGCTAGGATTTTGGTTTTCTCTTTTTTAAAGGAGCAGCCGTCTGAAAAAAAAGGTGGAGCAGGTAGCGGGTATTTCTCTTTCTTCTAGGGCATGGATTGCTAGGAAAAGAGAAGGAAGGGCTGCTGCTTGGTGCTTGACTACTGGGAGACTCACTCCAGGAATCACGTGAAGGTGCTGCAGAAGAAAAATAAAGAAGAAGAAGAGAAGGGAAGAAATAAGGAGGTAACGCAGGAGACCGTATTCTTCGGTGACGTAATCCTTATATCCCTATTATTCTCTTGTGATTGTTTTTCAAGTCCTAGCAAGGGACTTTGAGACTTGGATTTATTATTCTATAGTGGATCTTCTTCTTTGACTTGCCCATGATTTTTCTCTTTATCTTGGAGGATTTTTGTGTAAATCTTGGTGTTTCTGTGATTGTGTGGTTTGCGTATTTTATTTATTATTCGCTGCGTATTACGGTCTGCTAGTATTTGCTCGTACATGGATTCTTTTCCCATCAAGAAGATGATTCTGCTCGGTAGTTTATATCAGACATTGGGTCAAGGAGTCATGTTTTTTATGGTCCCATCACAAGCTTCTCTCATCAAATGAAAAAGTTTTTGTATGCCGTCATGATGCAGGATAATTTATATAGACATGATGATTCATTCGTGCATAAGCCTACGCATCAATGATGTGAAACTATTAGCAAATTCCTCAACGCGGTTGATGCATGAATAAATCATAACGTTTGATAATTTATTTTACATCAAAAATGATGTACAAAGATATTTTTCTTACCAAAAATTTTTTTGAGTTTTGAGCTCGTATCAAAAGCACGAATGCTTGATAATAAAGCTATTGCTTTCGAAGTTATATATATATTATTAATATTATTATATAATATCATTATACAAAATTTCAATACTATATTATCAATTTATCACATATTTATATATATATAATGTTATTCTTTAAAATATTAATAATATTATATAAAATATAATGTAAGCGATCAATGATAATTTTTCTATTTCAGAAAAATAATAATTTTTTCTATTTTTTAATTTAATTTAAAAATTTGACAATAAGACGGAATCCAGGATAAATAAGTTGTTCTGGCAATGAGCACGCCACCTCACTCGTCTCCTACCCCGGTGGTTCCCACCGCAGATATCCAACGGTCCACGTCCCCTGTGTTGACATCCCATCCATCCGTACGTGTATATTATTGCGCCCATCCTTCCGGTAAGAATACCCGACCGGCTTCCACTCCGCGATCCGCGCACCTTACCCTTTGCATCCACGTGTAACTGTCCCATTTGCCACATCTCACTCGTTCGGAGCCCTGTCACCCGGCCTACCATTTCAAACTTTTGAAATCCAAATCTTCCCACGTTATTTAATTATTAAACTAACATCCACCCCTCTTTATCGATTATTCGCCGGTTAACGCGTTCGCAGTTCCTTCTGATGTTGCCACGCTGACCCGTCGACCAGTCGACGCCTATGGGTATTCTTTCACGCTCCCTGCGAACGCGGAGGGCGGCGATGGGAACCCTGCTGGCTCTAGATATTGCCATCGCTTCTGCTATTTTTTTTGTTGTCGGCCTTCCACCTCGGCGACTGATTCTCTCCTCTTCTCGTCTCCTCCTTTCCCCCTTCTCGCTTGCGACCTCTGCGATCCATCGGAAGAGGAGGCGGAGAGGGATCAAAGAAGACTCTTCTGATCGTTTCTTTTGAGTGAAAAGGAAGGGAGGGAGAGAGGGGAGAACGGAAAAATGAACGGCTGACGGCGGTGGTGGGAGGGAGGCAGATGCAGCGATCCGGCCACAGCACCAGCGGCAGTACTCGTCGGACCATTTCCTCCTCGACTCCGCCGCCTCCGGCGTCGGCGGCGGGGGCAACAAGTGGCTCCAGTCCGCCGGCCTTCAGCACCTCCAGTCCTCCAGCCTCTCTTCGGCACAGCAGGTAACCGAATCCCCACTACCCATCACGATCTAGCACAAACAGATCGTTTCGGATCGTTTTCTTTCTAAAGATTGATCTTTATGTGGTTGCTGGTGGTGGTAGGTGGAGTACTCGAGGATGCTGTGGAGCATGCAGAAGGGCATGAGTGGGGAGTCCCTGATCTCCGCGGAGCCCTCGACGCCGCCGTTGAGCTCGCGATCTTCCAGCCAGCGAAAGATTGGGGATGATGTGTCTCCGAGCGAGCTCAGTCCCGGGATCTTGGATCTCCACTCCTTCGACACCGAGCTTCTCCCCGAAGTAAGATTTGCGGTGTTCATTTCTTGCACTGAAAGATTCCTATTTAATATGATTCCAAGAATCTTAGTTCTTGGCAGTCCAAGGTGGCGTCCGGAAGAGTTAGAGATTCTTGATTCCTATAATTTCTAATTGTTAATACAATGATATGAAAATATGCTATTGTAAAACCTATGAATAATTAGGGTTCAGTATTCAGTAGTTTTATATGTCAGTTCACATCCAGGTTCAGAATTATTAAACAGAAGGTGATCTTGGGATCGTGAAATTTTGGTATTTTGTCATAAATTTTCAGGCATCTCTGATTTATTTGTTGGCAGATGCCAGTTCCCGGGTTGTATGAGAGTGCAGCACCCTCTGGCTATGGTCAAGGCAGAAGTTTTGATAATTTGGAACCGAGCTTTTCCACAAGCAAACAGATGAATAAGACTCGTGTCGTACCAGAAAGCAATATCATGAAATGTTTTCCAGTTGATAAAGAGAAATCGGGTTCTGTAGCCAAGATCAAAGTAGTGGTATGGCCTTCTACCATGCGATGCTCCTTAGTTACATTGTTCTTTATAGTTACATTATCTTAAGACCCAAAGGTTTCTAAGTTCTATAATTTAGCAAGTAGCCCACCTTAACTTTTGGTTCTTACATGGAGCCTTTGCAGAAATTTGAATTTTTAATTGAACTGAAACAACAGGTTTGATGTTTTGATCTTAACAAAGAAAGGGTGCTTCTGTGGATGCACGTGCTCCTGTCAGCATATTTTTCAAAAACTAACCACATAATGAAGTTTTGTAATAATTTAAAAATGCTTGTGATGGTCATAATGCAGGTGCGCAAAAGGCCACTCAACAAAAAGGAAATAGCAAAGAAAGAGGAAGATATCATCACAATTGAGCAAAATTTAAACTCTCTTACTGTTCATGAGACTAAACTCAAGGTAAGTTTCAAGTAGGTGATTTGCTGTTTCTTCTTCACAGCATCTGTTTCTCACACTGTTCTATTGTTATTTCTTTTCTAGCTGTAAAACCTTTGGGTGCTTATCTCCATCTTCTTTTAACCCCAAGAGATATTCTTGCTTGTTTAAAATATCTTGGATACTTGAGTAATTGAAACCATGTCTTATAATTAGATTGCGCTTCCAGTGTAGGGTCAATGCACGCTCACTACCTTATTTATCTTAAATAATATTTACATTCTTGTCACCAAGCCATGCAAGTAGTATGATCATTAGCACAGATACTTTGTGTTAGATTGTGAAATCGTGGGCTTACCAAACTTTATTATATATACATTTTAGTTGACAGAAACAAATCGATTTCAACTATGAGGATAAAAAAAAGACAAGATATCTTGGACCCTGTTTGAATTCTTAGATGCAAGTGAATAGCTCCCACATGCTAGCACATATGCTAGCCCATAGTGTTTATGCTAGAAAAGGAAACTTCACAACCAGGGATGAAAGCTGATAAAGCCAAACATCCCAATCCCAAAGTCCGTAATATGTTGAAATTGATGAAACATTCTTGAAAGCCAAATGTTTGTAAGGTATACTGCATTTACCTTCCCAGCCAGATAAAAACTGTCAGTTATCTAGTGAGAAATCGATGTAGAAGGCTTCTTAGCATGTTTCCCTTGATAGCTTCAGAAATTCATTTCTTAATTCTTCACTGAACAATCTTAACCTTGATCATTTGCAGAGAATTTGAAAATTAATGTAGCATGAAGTACAAAATTCAGAAATCTTGTTTCAGGGTGATGGAGGGACTAAATTTACAATATGCTGAAAGGATATTACTTTTTTTCAAGTGCTCATGTTTGGGGAAACCAAAACATGATGCATTCAGAAGGGGACATATATCATGATGGCATTTGTTCTTGAAATCTGTAGTGCTAAATTTGGGAACACTGTGCAAGCTGGAAATTCCCATTCATTTTAGATATGGTTATTGATAAATTGATATTTAAATTCTTGTCTTGATCAGAAAGTACTGATCAAGCTTGATGTGAAATCGTGTGCTGTGAACGGAAGAGCTTTTCACAAGAAGTTACTCCTTGTACCCAGGCATTTAACATTGACTTTCAAATCTATGGTTGAACTGTAAGCCTTCTTAAATTGGTGCATAATGTTTCTTCATCTTTCCCTTTCTTTCTGAGCCTTTTATTGGAAGTGCTTGCTTTGCAAATTTCATGAAATAGTATGGTTGTGACTCAAGCATGCTTGTGGCAAATAATGCTCAATAATGTGCACATGCAAGTCTCACTCTTTAGCATCAAGTTTTCTTTCATCTCTATAACGCTTGTTTATTTCAGGTTTTTAAAGAAGAAAAACACATCATTTAGTTCCATCTTTCCATTGTATTTGCATGTTACAAGCCCTAAAATCTGTCCTTTTCTATCCTTTTTCTTTTGCATAACTTTTATGTGATCTACAACTTGTCACATACTTTTACTTACCACTGCATTTACTTTGTATGTTTTGATGAATGAAATATGCATTTTATCTTTATCATGACGAATATCAGTTCTAAAATTGCTCAACTTGTAGCCATTAAAACTAGCTATTGGTGGAAAGAGATTTTGTTTACTGCTATCATATAATGGTATTTTAATTGTGGAACATCTTTTTGTATGGTGTTCTACCTTAAAGGAAAGCAATTTCTCTTATCTTATGGTCACAACAAAAGAAGATAGAATGTTATACTTCCCACTCCAAGTTGATAACTAAGAATGAAACATTATACTGAACTTTTTGACCTAATATTTCTTTCATTAAATTAAATACCCTTAACGCTACTTGGCAAAACATTTACACTGTGTTTGGATGGAGAGAAAAGTAGGGAGCAAAGAAAACTAAGGAAAAAACATGAGGAAAAATAAAATTTACCTTGTTTGGATGGAAGGAAAAAACTAAAGAAAAGAGAAAATGGGGAAAAAAAGTGGTGGGCCCATCTTTTTTCTTCGAAATTGAAGAGATTTTGGAGAGAAAACTCAAGGGTGCTCTTTCATTTTTTTTTCATTCCGATATGACCCTCTCAAAGAAAAAATATTAGGCTATTAATAAAAAGTATGTAAGCATTTGTAATAAGGGCATTATTGTCATTGTAAATTATCAACTTTCTTTCCTTTTTATTTTTCCCACTCATTCAAACATAAGGAGAGAAAATGTTTTCTCTCCACTTTTTTCTTCTCTCCATTTTCTCTTCTTCCATTTTCTTTCCTCTCTACTTTTCTCTCCATCCAAACAGAGCATTAGGAATAAGTGTGAATGCATCCCATAAATGCCTCATTTATGTCTTTTTTTGTAATATATTTTTGCCACATGGAGATGATACAAAATTTCATTAGATGATTTATGTAACAATAAGTTTTGCAGAACTGCATTATCAAGTGGAAGTATGCCTGCTAGCCTCTGATATTATGCCATTTTCAGGTTGACTTGACAGAGTATGTTGAGAAGCATGAGTTTGTGTTCGATGCTGTGCTTAATGAGGATGTTTCTAATGATGAAGTGAGTGCAAGATCAAAATACAAGATGTGCATGGCATGAAACTAATAATCTCTCTAACATTCTTGATATTTCTGTGTTTGATAGGTATACCGTGAAACTGTGGAGCCAATTGTCCCTGCTATCTTTCATCGTACAAAGGCAACATGTTTTGCCTATGGGCAAACAGGCAAGTGTTTCAGCGTGTTAGGCAATCTATTTAAAGATGATTTCCCATCAAGAATGTCTGAAGCCCTTGTTTCCCATCAAGAATGTCTCTTGGTTGGGCAAACTATTTAAAGACGATTCATGCATAATCAGATTAAGTCCAAGAAGAAAAGTCTTGCCTAATTGAATTTATTTTTTAATCTATTTGCAATCTATTTGTTTTTTAAAAAATTAATCAACTATTTATCATACAAAAGCTAACCGTATTTATATGGTGTGCTTGTATAAATGTCTAAACTTGTGTTCTGTTGTTGGTTTTGAAGGATTCTGTGCAAAGGAAGTGCAACTTTTGGATGTTGATATTTTCATTAGATAATATTTAATGATAAATTGTACTTAAATAAATCCAAATGATCCCTTTCTAAGGAGGAGTGAGTGGGAGGAGTTAAAGTAGCCTTAAATGTCATGATCACTTTCACTGAACTTGACTTCTGGAGCCTCTCCACTGCCACAAACATACAAGACCAAACTCAAGCCTGGCATTTTTACTGAATTCTTGAACTGTACTTTTGCTCTTCGAAGTCATGTTGAAACATGCATCCAGGACTGCACGCTTGTGAATGAAGTACAGTTCAGACCCTCCACTTATGTCAAAAAAATGTTTTATGAATTTTTATCCTTATGCGCAACATTTGTTTATATTACAATGTCTTGAAAGTTATACATTCAGGCTAAATTTGAATTTGTTGAGTTTTCAATGATTCAAAAAGTTATATTACAATTTCTTCATTAAACTAAATTAGATTAAATTTCTGTTCGTGTCTAACTTTTGCTCCTAGAAATTTTAAATCCAAACAGATATTGAGTAAGCAATCTGTTCACTAGTAAGCTTTGAAAGGCACGCTTACAGCAATGAAAAGGAGAACATCTGAATTTTAGGTGAAAAATCCAAACTCATCCTTGGCATGCAAACCACATAAAGAAATCAAAATTTCATGATTTTTCCGTCAAATACAATTGAAGAAGGGTGCAATCAAGTTTGTTGGATCTTGGTACCTGCTGACTTGGACTAGGACTTGTTGGGGGTTCAGGCCAACATTTTAGCCCAAAGATTACCCATTGAAGAAATGGGTTGAATCTGGGTCTAGGACCCAAATGGCACCTCTATTTGGAAAGCTCAACTGCCTTCATGCCCAAAACTATTCTTCAATGGCATAGCTTTGAAGTGCCATTGATATGTTTTATAAAATCATGGGGGATATAAGTGAAAACTTTATATTGTGTGCAGGGTAAGCTATGGATTCTGGCTTGGGGTGGGTTCATAATATCAAACCCATATCCCAATGTAAATTATGATCAAGTTGGCTTAGATCTGGATTGGGTAAACTTTTAGTAGACCTAGACCTCCTTCCAAGAAGTAACATGGGTGTACCCTTGGACCCGTATCCAACCAACAGGACTATGGATCTGGATACGGTCTGGATTGGGACCAGGTCTGCCAGTCTTTTGTGACATTCTAAGTTGAAATGAGTCTTTTTTTTGTATGGAAGGAAGATTGTTTAGAGATGGTTTGAAAAAGATTTTGGTTTTATAATCACCCCCTTCTTCCCCTCTCTTGTGGTTCTGCATCCCCATTTCCTGCCTTGGGTTGTGTGGCTGCAAGCAGCACTATTTTTATTACCCCCATCCTGTAATGCTTCTGCATGGAGACAATAATCTTTGTGACATCCGTACTTTCAGATGAGTTGTGCATATACTGTTCTAGAAATAAATACTTTCACTTAATGTGCCAGTCATTCCACATTAAGCGAGGCAAGGAAGCCACTTTTTCAGTAGAATAACCTCAACTAATCTGACCATAAAGGTGTAACTGAATTATGTTCTGCAGGTGCTTTTGCACTATTCTGTTAACTGTCGTATAACCATGCTTTACCTAGCCTTTGGCATTTAATAGATATGTTTCCAGCTTGGATTTAGCCGACCCCATGTAGCTGGGAAAGGCTTAGATGAATTGAGTTGAGTTTCCAGCTTGGATTTACATGGCTTATATTGTTTATATTTATTTAGATTTTCTGAAGTTGTTAGGTAAGCTATCTTTATTGTAATTCATGCATTAATTACATTCATTTCATCTGATACGTTTTCACAGAAGTATTGATTTGAATACGTTATGTGGGAGTGCAATTTTTGGTTGAGTTCACTAATTCTCCTCCTGGTTTGTAGGTAGTGGAAAGACATACACCATGCAACCATTACCTCTTAAGGCATCTCAAGATATTCTGAGACTAATGCACCACACATTTCGGAATCAAGGCTTTCAATTGTTCGTCAGTTTCTTTGAGATATATGGAGGGAAGCTTTTTGATCTTCTAAATGATAGGAGGTACATCAAAATCTTTTTTCTCTCATGAGTCTTTCTTTTTTTTAAATAATCTCATTATTCCAGATTCTTTTAAATGATAGATTCCAAACTTGACTTCTCTTAGGAAGCTTTGCATGAGAGAGGATGGTAAACAGCAAGTTTGCATTGTTGGTCTGCAAGAGTTTAGAGTGTCAAATGTTGACACCATCAGGGAGCTTATTGAAAAAGGAAATGCAACTAGGAGTACAGGCACAACAGGTGCGAATGAGGAATCCTCTCGATCTCATGCCATACTTCAGCTTGCTATCAAGAGGTCAGTGGATGGTAGTGAATCAAAACCTGCTCGAGTAACTGGCAAGCTTTCCTTCATTGACCTTGCTGGCAGTGAGCGTGGTGCAGATACTACTGATAATGATAAGCAAACAAGGTAGCCTTTTCTTTTATTTTCAATTTGACAAAGTGGTCTATTCAGGTTCTCTTGTTATTTAAAAAGCAAAGAATGTAGCCTCAGCTGTTTTAAAATTGAAATTTAATTTACAATGCAGAATAGAAGGTGCTGAGATCAACAAAAGTTTGCTTGCCTTGAAAGAGTGCATAAGCTCTTGATAATGACCAAACTCATATTCCTTTTAGAGGGAGTAAATTGACTGAAGTACTGAGGGATTCATTTGTTGGAGACTCCCGCACTGTTATGATTTCATGCATTTCTCCAAATTCTGGTTCATGTGAACACACTCTGAACACATTGAGATATGCTGACAGGTGATATTGTAATCTGTCTCATCTGTGCACAATTTTAACATTTATTGTACGTTTATTTAAACTTTTTAGGTTTACTTTTATCCAGGGTGAAAAGCCTCTCAAAGGGGAGCACCAAGAAGGATCTTTCATCAGCAACCAATTTAAGAGAATCAAATGCTGCACCCTTATCTTCTGCTCCACCTGCTTTCTCCAGTCCTGAGGGTAACAATGTTGATATTGCTAATGAAGCCCATAGATTTGGTTGGTCCAGACAAATGGAGAAAGCAACCTCTTTGTCTTACAACACTGACCTTGCCCCTAGTGGTAGAGAAGAGGGGAATGTGACTTCTTCGTATGCTAGTTATTTCAAGGAGCAGACTAATGGTTCCACAGCTTCAGAGGAGTATGATCACCATGAGGAGGCATATGGACAAAAACCATCTTGGAAGAAAGGAAAGGCAGATGCATACCCTACCCTCACCTTTGGAGGATAGGGTGAGGAGAGTTGATTCCTACACGAAGAGGAAGAATGTGCCTGATGTTGATGCCAAATGTTTGCATTCAGATGATGATCTGGATGCCCTTTTGAAGGTAGGAGCACTTTCAGAATTTCTTAATGCCTTTATTTCTGTCAGCTGTTCAACATTTGACATGTAGAAAATGGTGTGATTACAGGAGGAGGAAGATCTAGTGATGGCTCATAGGAGACAAGTTGAGGACACTATAAACATTGTTAGGGAGGTAGTCCCATCGAATTGTTGATATTTGATAATAAATTATGTTATGAAATGATGATGACTCATATTAGAATTACCTTTCTTTTTTTTTTTTTTTTTTTTTCGGTTTGGGGGGGGGGGGGGGGGGTTTGGTTTGAGGGAGCTTTCTCAGGAAATCCAACCTGATTCCAATCACTTTATTCACAACATCCTATTTCTCACCTGATTGAATAACCTATCGTTTAGAACATTTAGTAATTGCTGGAGAAGCAGCGGTCCATATAGGATTGTCATGTTCTCTTTTTTGAATTTCCAGTATACTTTATTTTCTCCTTGGTTAGTGATGCATCTGAATTTATCTTTCATCCAAAATACCAACCGTCTTTCCCATGAATCCATTTTGTTCCATCTTCCTTTGATTTGATGAGTATAGAGTTATAAAATGCCATGCATATGCATTATAAAGTTGATGATCAGTTACTTAGCATACATCATTCCGATAATGTTCTGACACCCGGAAACCATCAAAGGATTGGACCTTTTTTTTATCCATTTCATTGTGCTGGCCTTTAGCCAGTTTACGAGAACAGCTGGCCTTAACTATGAGCTTTGATAAAACAAAAACCCATATCGTAGGGCAAGGAGATATAGGTTGACTTGAAATATAGAATTAAAAAAGAAGACAAAAACTAAGATTTATGTGGTTTGCTTATGTCCATTGGCAAGGACAACCAAGGAAGCTCTGCCAAAGATGAAGGGTGAAAAGAAAAAGGAAAAAAGAAAGATGGCAACCAAATTATGCGGTCTTAGCCTAGCTCACTTGCCTCTCAATGCCTTGGTGTAGGATTTGCTCCTAAAACCATAGCGAGTCATGTGTTTAAGCCCGCAAACCAGACTGATCATCATCATATATTAATGGTTGGCTCTTGGAGTTTCAGCCCTCGGACAGGCCTTGGTCCCTGCAAAGGCCTCTGTGCCAGTACATTAAAGAGAAGGTGCAACAGGAAACAGGATAGAATCTGAATGGTTCTGAATTAGGCTCCCATTCATATTTCCTTCAGTCCTTCCAGGAAATCCTTTTGATTTTCTATCTAAATCTGTTTTCCTTGTTTATCCAGGAGATGAGGCTGTTGGACGAAGCAGATCAGCCTGGTAACCAGCTAGATGAGTACATCTCTAGATTGAATTCCATTCTCTCTCAGAAAGCAGCTGGAATTGTCAAATTGCAGGCACATTTAGCTCACTTTCAGAGGCGTTTGACTGAGCACAGTGTTCTGGTTTCATCTCTTGGCCCATAAGCTTTATATGAGGCAACTAGTTGAACCTACCAGATTGTGTTAAGGTTAGATGAGCTGTTATATCAAGCAGGATGAGCTAGTGCTTTCTAGTACTGAGTTGAGAGTCTGCTGTGAGACCATGATCGTAACAAAGAGTACCGTCCATTTCTAATTCATACGGTTGCAAGTCAAAAGCTGTGGTGATTGCAATTTCTTGACAACTGAGCATTCGGCATCTTTTCTTTGGGTGAATCGGTAACTATGTCAATATATTTGTTGCTGTTTTATTTCTTTGTACGATGGCAATTTATTGCTGCTGTTTTCTTTGCTTCTTTCTTTGCACCTGTTGATTTTTACTGTTGTTGTATGAGATAATCATGCCCCTCGCAGCAATATCGTTTAAAGCTCTTGGAGCGACAGTGGTTCTGTGGCAAGATAGAAGCACTATTTTTTATGGTACACTCTTATGAGAGAAAATTGCACTCTGAGCTTTTGTGAAACTGTCTTCTTGTTTCAATGCCATTTTATTGTATGGGTGAGTTACCACCTTGACGTTGTATGCTTGATCCCTATGATCATATACTAGGCTGAAAACGGATCGAATACGGATCGGATAGTAGTATATCAATTAGGGCTAAAAACGGATCGAATACGGATCGGTTAGTAGTATTTCATATTTGTATTCATATTTTTTAACGGATACGATACGGATACGAATACTAAACGGAT
Source organism: Calamus simplicifolius (assembly GCA_900491605.1). Lineage (NCBI taxonomy): Eukaryota > Viridiplantae > Streptophyta > Magnoliopsida > Arecales > Arecaceae > Calamus > Calamus simplicifolius. The sequence continues at coordinate 47,020 of UESW01003036.1, read as the reverse complement.
ATTAAAATTTATGTCCATATTTATTCTAAACGGATACGAATCGGATATCAAGCATATCCATATTTATTATATACGGACATGAATCGGATATCAATCATATTCATATTTGTTATATACGGATACGAATTGGATATCAACCATATCCATATTTGTTATATATGGATACGGATATGAATTGGATATTAAGGTAGTGTTTGATACAAAAATGTTGTCCTATACCACATGGTATCGATCTATATTATCCAATTTTGAATGGCACTATGCCTAGAAATGGAAAAAGATATAGAGAGCCTATCTCCATATTTGGTAGGTATTTATTACATCACTTATAATATATTAAATATATTAAACCACCGATAATTTTAGGTACTAGTTTTGCAAACCTTGGTTTTTAGGTTTATCTAATTTAAGTTCATATATTAGTTGAGCTAAAACTCATTAACATGTTATATCATGTCCTATATTATTATTTCGAAATATTCTTATACTATTCTTGCACCCACTTTCATGCCATTACCCTATGCTAGGCTGAAAAAAAAAATTGGATCCGTATCTGTATCCGAATTCGATTACCTTTTGGATTAGATATTCGAATTCGTATCCGAATCCGATTAAACTGCAAAATAAAAAAAATCCGTATCCGTATCCGATTACCTTTTGGATTAGTATCCAAATTTGTATCCGAATCCGATTAAATTACAAAATAAATATCTGAATTTGATATAATTCGAATACAGATACGGATACGGTCGGAGTTTTTCGACCCGTTTTTAGCCTTAATATTCATATTTGTATCCATATTTTTTAACGGATACGAATACTAAATGGATATTAAAATTTATGTCCATATTTATTCTAAACGGATATGGATACGAATTGGATATCAAGCATATCCATATTTGTTATATACAGATACGAATCGGATATCAAGCATATCCATATCTGTTATATACGGATACAAATCGAATATCAACCATATTCATATTTGTTATATATGGATATGGATATGAATCGGATATTAAGGTAGTGTTTGATACAAAAACGCTGTCCTATACCACCTGGTATCGATCTATATTATCTAATTTTGAATGGCACTATGTCTAGAAATGAGAAAAGATATAGAGAGCTTATCTCCATATTTGGTAGGTACTTTACTACATGACTTATATATTAAATATATTAAACCAGCGATAATTTTAGATACTAGTTTTGCAAACCTTGGTTTTTAGGTTTACCTAATTTAAGTTCATATATTAGTTGAGCTAAAACTCATTAACATGTTATATCATGTTCTATATTATTATTTCTGAATATTCTTATACTGTTCTTGCACCCACTTTCATACCATTACCTTGTGTTAGGCTGAAAAAAATCTGTATTCGTATCCGAATCCGATTATCTTTTGGATTAGATATCCGAATTCGTATCCGAATCCGATTAAACTGCAAAATAAAAAAATATGTATCCGTATTCGATTACCTTTTGGATTAGATATCCGAATTCATATTCGAATCTGATTAAATTATAAAATAAATATTTAAATTTAATATAATTTAAATATAGATACGAATACGATTGAAGTTTATCCGATCCATTTTCAGCCTTATCGTATACCTATGAAATCTTAATTTCAGAAGATTTCAAGCGACGACTAACTTTTCTTGTCATCGCAGTTTGACAGACTTGCAGCTTCTAACTTGGATGTTGCAACTTTGGTTGTATTCTAGTTCTACTAGAGTAGGTGATAATTACAGTAGGGGCGGTCCATAATTTAAGAACAATTCTCTAGCATTTTTTTTCCAAAGTTTTATCATTCTTTCTTGTAAAAGCAAATCTTAGATAACTTAAAAGTCTAGTTGGAGTTAAAAATTTACATTTTGTGCATTTATCTAACATAAATCAGTCTAGTTCTTTTTAGAAAATTAGTTTTCTAATGAAAATAGGAAACCTATTAGTTTTAGAAAATTAGTATCTTATAAAAAATATTAATTTAAAGTTTTTTTATAAATAGAGTTCAACTGAATTTTTTCAGTGTCATGAGGCAAAAATTGAAGGGTAAAAGTTGACGGAGCATTTCATCTATGAGTGCTGGCAATTTTTTCTGAAGGATGTGACTAACTTTACTTTAATTATTAGATTAATTTATAACTTATAGATGAACTTTAAATTTTATAAAATATTTTATATATCTAAAATTTGAATTTTAAGTTTATTAAAATATTATTACATTTAAAGTCTATATGTTTAAATTTTTTATATCTGCTGCATTATGTTAAAATTTTATATTAAATTTTATGACCTGAAAGTGTTAGACATTTAATTTGAAAATTATATATATGCAATAGCTGTTAAATATTTTTAATTACATGTTTAAGACATAGAAAGGAAAATTTAAAAATCTTATATTTGCTTTTGCATGTCTTGTATATCTTAAAAATTTGGATCAAGTTACTTGTGTTAAGTCACGTTATGTGTCTTTGTTAAAATTTTAAAATAAAATAGATTTTTGATACAATGACTGAATTATGCTATAAATTATTCTATGTTTATGGTCTGAAAATATGCGAATAAGTAAACTGAAAAGTTATTTGTATATAAAAGAAAAGGCATAATGTGTACATGCCTATAATGTGAACTCTTAGTTAGGCTATGATTCTTATTATGTGGATTCTGCCTTTTAGCTTTTGTCTGTTATGATATGTTTACTGGGCCTGCCAGATTATATATTTTTATAGTTTATTGATTGATGAGTCATCATTAAATCTTTTAAAATTTAATTTATAATTTTGTTAAGGCTAATTGATCCCTAATTTGTTATAAGAAAGGATAATTGCATTTTGGACTTGTTGCCGTGGAAATCCATTCTCCGACTCGGGTGCACTTTCGGCTTCGGGTCCAAACTTCGATCTCGACGTCTGAGGTGGAACCTGCAAGATAGTTCGCGCTCGCAGAGGATTTCCTTGGGATTATCCTCTACGGGAATCCTCCAACGCTCAAGTCAGTGGAGATTCATCGAGCAGATGTGAGGAGAAGACTTTTCATAGAAGAATCTTCCTCCAAGCTCTCGATCGGGCTCTAATGGAGTAATCAATTCCGTAAAGCCAAATGAGTGTACAAGATCATTTTTTGTGTGTACCTGAGAAGTTGAAGTGTTGTGATATTTATAGAGAATCACCTGATTCTCTGGGCACGTCGTGGGGGCCAAAGTTATTATGATTTGAAATAGATTCGAATCCAGTTTGTTACGAGATCAGTAGGATCTGTATCTTGTCAGTTAGAGGATCGACGACCAGGGGAACCGGCTGATGCCTTGGGATTCTGTGATTGCATAGGCTCTAGGCCACTCTTGGGTATGACTCTCTGTTTGGAATCTTATCCGTTTCAGCGAATAGGGATTCTTCCGTGCCGGATTCCGCAGAGGTATTTTAAATGCCGTGGCTGGCCTGGATGAGGAATAGCTTGATTTTCCGAAGTGTAAAATGGATCGGCTTGAATGACCGAGGAATAAGGATAGCTCGGTTCAAATGGCCGGAGCATAAGGATAGCGCGGGTTACCGAGGAATAAGGATAGCTCGGCTCAGATGGCCAAAGCATAAGGATAGCTCGGGTTACCGAGGAATAAGGATAGCTCGGCTCAGATGGCCGAAGCATAAGGGTGGTCCGGGTTGTCAGGATGAACTGACTTTATCAAAGCTGATTTGATCTTATCACTAGAATGTCATGCAGTTGGCTAGCTGGAAAGCAGGGTGCTTGGATTGGGCGCAACCTCATCGCGGATGTGAGCGATCAATAATGCAATGATGATTTTACCCCTCATCACATGCCCCCCACTCCCTAGTCCGAAATGTAAATTCGGATATAGGGAGTAGGATTTCAGTATGACCTCATCAACAATATGAGTGGTCAAGGTGATGTTGCCTCTAAGGTAACCCCAGACGATCAGGATAGGGTCCGTCGCCATTACAGGGTTCCTTTGTATGTAGCCTTTTTCCTTTTTCTGTGTTATTTCGAGGATATTTAATTCGAAGGAGTCCGGCAGATCGAAGGGATTCTGATCCCAAGATGGGGGGGCATCTCGGATGCCTCGTTGCTATTTATTGATCTTCCTCGGCGAGGGGGCGCAACTCTTCGTTTCCTGCAAGCATCCCCTGGGCGGTGACGCATGGCGAGTTTACGTTGGAATTGATAGCTCGGGCGATCGAAATACCCGCCAGAAGTAGTTTAAATACGAATGGGAGGATGCCATCATTAATTGCTTCTCTTGTCGATCTCCCGAGATTTAGAATAGTAGGATGGCTTCTGAAAATGAAGTGGGGTCAACTGTGGCGCCAGATAACGACGATAATGGTCGCGGGGGTAGGCCCCTCCGCAAGGGAGCCCCTACCAAAACGGCGCTTCGGTAACTATCGACAGGGAGGACCTGTTGTCAATGCTCGCGGAACGTGATCGACTCCGGAAGACGGTCGAAGAATACTTGGCCATCTCCACGAAGGAGCACGAGCTCCTTAGTCGGATCAACAGTCAGTTGGAGGGGCAAGTGGTGACTCTCCAGCAACAAATCGCTATTCTTATCGCCGAGCTAAGTTGCGGGCGAGAGAGCTTGACAGTGCCCGGTGGAGACGATAAGCCCCGTTGAGGGATCATGTTGTCTTTTTCTTTTCTTTTTGTTTTTCCTTTTATGATGAATGAAAAGGAATTTTCGCAACTTTCGTGTTCGCCGCCATCTTCGAAATGTTTATTCTCATCATGTGAGTCTTATAAACGAACCACCCCCCTGGGGGATCTCCGGTGATCTTGTCGAGGCTAAGGTACAGTCTCCCCATTTTAGCCTAGGTAAGGGGAACCCGTAAGTTCCAGTCAGAGTGCAGTATATCACTCGGTTCCGCCGAAGTGTAAGGAGCGTTCCATGAGTGTTGGGGCGAGAATAGCTATCTCAGTTTGAACCGGGGAATAAGTGAACGTTCGGTTTTTATCGAATCACAGAAGGGATACCTCGGTTTTTTCCGAAGTACGGAGACTACCTCGGCTTTGAGTCGAAGTAAAAAGTGATGTCTTGGTTTATGTCGAAACACAACGGGTGGTTCGGCTTCGGGCCGAAGTAGGAGGTATCGACGTGTCTTTATTTAGGAGTATTTGGCTTCTGTGCCTTTTTTATTACTCTGCCAGTGCCTTATCCTTTTCAAGGTAGGTTGGCTTTCTTTTTGCCGAGACGGATAAAATAGCTCTGTAACTTGCCAAAGGATGCTTCATTACTTGCCTGAGTCATTTATCCCATCGGTCCTTCCCAACGCGGGTCTTTTTAACGTGCAAGATAAGCATTCGTTCACCATTGGAGGGCGTTGTTTTCACCAGGCGATTTATCAGGCCCGCCCATATCTCAAGGATCTGCGGACGATTTTCGCATTTAAGGCTCTTGATTCGAGATCAGAGAAATTTTTTTTTCGAGAAATATGTTTGGCGCGCTTTAAAAAGCGTCCTTGTTATCCTGAACTACCGCGTGGTAGCGTGGCCAGGGCGTTTTGAATCCCGGGGCTTTATTAGCTGCTCCCGGTTTGTTCGCCTATAAAACGGGAGGAGCGGGCCATGTTAGGCTATCTCCCAAGACTTTCTTTTCTGTGAGTTGTAAGAGTTTCCATGGTGTCTGTTTTCTTGGGATTAAGAGTAGAGGGATTGAGCTTCCCTTTTGAAAGCTTTCTCATCCCAGACAGCTGGGGTGATGGAGAAGCTGCTGAAAAGCAGTCCTCAAGGGAGGACTTCTCGGAGGTCATATGGAGAGCGTGCGGGAGGCCCGCAGAAGTCATATGGGGAGTGCATGTATGCGCTTCCTGTATGTCCTTTGTTGCTGGTCATGGGGATCTCAAGAAATGCACGACATACGTGCCCCCATGACTAGCATGAATTTCACCCCCTCCCTCAGCTTGAATCCCTCAGTTCACTGCCTGAGGATTCTTTCTCCATGTGAAGAGGGAGGAGGGCTATGGGGGTCTGCTGGTCCCCTGTCCTTGTTATTGTGCAGTGACTGGCAGTCCAGCACTCCGCTTGAGGGGATGCTTCGTTGGCATAAGCATCCATGGGCCATTGGTCTGGTCATGATCCCTCCACGTATTCACCCGAGGGATTCGTGGATGGCTTGTTTTGTTCTTTGAGATTAACCAGTGGCTTAACAGAGCCTGTCTGGTTTCTCTGATTTCTGGGGTCGGATGTAAAGGCTTTGTCATCGACCGAAGCTGCTCAGCCGAGCCTTTTCTTTATTCGTATTTCCTGTGCTATGATGCACTTGTAATGCCTCTCAAGAGGTTGTAATTTTTTCATTAATAAAGAAAGTTTTTACTCTTTCTTCTTGTGGCATCTCTCTTTTTCTGATGCGATTGTGTTGAGAGTTGTCACTCTCATTTTATGCTTTTTGATCCGTAGCATAATCTATAAGTTCAACAGTGTTTCTGTCACTTTATTTTTATGAACATGTCGCTCAGTCCTCTGTGGAGGAGGTATTTATCTCTGTTTTGGGTCGGAGAAAGGCCTGGGTGGCCACGTGAGTTCATGTAGCATGCATGGCCCTATTTAAGGGATGAAGCGTGTATTTCTTTGAAAAGAAATAACTTGTGCAATCTTGCTAGTAAGCGAAGAAAGATTACCAACCTCAGCCGAAGCATAGCGGGACGTCTCAGTCACGTCAAAGTGTTCGAAAAATCACCCAGATAGGCCGATGCTTTAGAGCTATATCACTCGGTTTTGCCGAGGCTTCAAATAATATATCACTCGGTGTTGCCGAGGCTTCGAATAATATATCACTCGGTGTTGCCGAGCCTTCGAATAATATATCACTCGGTGTTGCCGAGCCTTCAGATAATATATCACTCGGTGTTGCGAACCTTCAGATAATATATCACTTGTGTTGCCGGGCCTTCAAGATTATATTTTACTTGGCGCTGCCAAGGTTCGAGATTGCTCGGCCCGGCCGAGGATTTATAAAAGATTATATTTTACTTGGCGCTGCCAAGGTTCGGAGATCGCTCGGCCCGACCGAGGATTTATAAAAGATTATATTTTACTTGGCGCTGCCAAGGTTCGGAGATCGCTCGGCCCGACGAGGATTTATAAAATATTATATTTTACTTGGCACTGCCAAGGTTCGGGGATCGCTCGGCCCGACCAAGGATTTATAAAAGATTATATTTTACTTGGCATTGCCAAGGTTCGGAGATCGCTCGGCCCGCCGAGGATTTATAAACCTGCTTCTCATTGCAGCTATTAGAGAGGGCAGTAAAGGTAGATGTTTTGTAAATTTTTGAAAATTTTAATTCAATGGACAGAGAAAATTCGAGAGGGAGAGCGTACTCCTATTAATGATACACGCGGAGATTATTCGAGTTCCACGTCCGGGAATAGATTTCCCATTCAGATCTTGGAGCTTATAAGTGCCGGGTCTGATTACTTCTGTAATTTGATAAGGACCCTCCCAATTAGGGGATACTTTCCTTGCTCCAAGGGTTTCGAGACAGATGCCTTCCGAAGTACCAGATCCCTAGGAGAAGAGCTTTCCTTTAACTCTGTAGAATGATAGCGAGCGACTCTTTGCTGGTAAGCCGCCATACGGATTCGGGCTTTCTCCCTGACTTCTTCTATCAAATCAAGATCAGTTCGGAGTTGTTCATCGTTAGATTCTTCCGAGTAGCCTTCGATGCGAGGAGAGGGAGCCCGACCTCCACAGGAATAACTGCTTCTATGCCGAAAGCCATCTTGAAGGGAGTCTGGCCCGTGGGAGTCCTCTCAGTGGTTCGGTATGCCCATAGCACATGATGGAGCTCCTCTGCCCATCTGCCTCGTGCTTGGTTGAGCCGAGCTTTAATTCCCTGCAAGAGAGTTCGGTTAGTTACCTCGGCTTCTCCGTTAGCTTGAGGATGCCCGACCGAAGTTAGGCGATGGAGAATGCCATGATCCTCACAGAACTCAGAACTTGGGATTGTCAAACTGTTTCCCGTTGTCGGTGATGATAGTGCGGGGAAGGCCGAAGTGGCTGATGATGGACCTCCACATGAAATCCTTAGCTCGAGCCTCAGTTATCTGGGCGACTGCTTCATCTTCAACCCACTTAGTAAAATAATCAATCGCAACGAATAAAAACTTTCCTTGTCCCGTTGCGAGGGGGAAAGGGCCAAGAATATCCATTCCCCATTTGGCAAAAGGCCAGGGGGATGATATGGAAGTCAGGTGAGCAGAGGGGAGCCTCTGGATATTTGAGTGTCGCTGGCATGCATCACAGGCTCGGACGAGGTCATCTGCGTCCTTCTGCATCGTCGGCCAATAATATCCTTGGCGTAGCACTTTGTGACATAAGGTGGTGCCGAGGTGGTTGCCACAAATGCCTTCATGAACCTTCCGAAGAGCATAATTGGCTTCTGATGGATGGAGGCATTTGAGCAATGGCATGGAGAAGGATCGCTTATATAGCCGATCATCGATCAGGACATAGTGGGACGACTGCATCTTTAGCCTCCTTGCTTCTCTTCTATCAGCGGGTAGCAGCCCTTCTTTGAGATACTTGTGCAGGGGGTCTATCCAGGATGGTTCGACATCAATTTGCATCATCTGTCAGCGTCGGTGATGCTGGACTTCTCCAGGATTTCCAAGTGGAAACTCCATTCAAGGTCCATTGAGTCCGTCGTCGTCAGACGAGATAGAAGGTCGGCGCGCGCATTTTCAGCCCTTGGGATCTGGATGATCTTAAATTCATTGAAACAAGAAGATAGATCGCACACCTTCTGGAGATACCGAATCATGTTCAGTTCTTGAGCTTCGAATTCGCCTCGTACCTGACCTGCCACTAATTGAGAGTTAGTGTAGGCGTTCAGTTTTTCAACTTTGAGCTCGCGTGCGATACGGAGTTCGGCGAGCAGGGCCTCATATTCTGCTTCATTATTTGAGGATGGGAAGGAGAAGCGGATGCCATATTCGAAAGTAGCACCCTCCGGCTGGTGAGGACCAGACCGGCGCCAGAACCGCTTGCGCTGGAGGATCCATCGGCGTGAAGTAACCACGGTGCACAGGGCTTTGGTTGCCCAGGGGTGTCCGGAGTGGAACCATCTTCAGGCACGGTGCATTCGAGGAGGAAATCCCAGGACCTGGGCCTTGATGGCCGAACGGGGCTGGTACTGAATGTCATGCTCGCTTAGTTCGACACCCACTTGGTCATTCTCCTCGATGCTTCCGGACGATGGATGATTGCCTTGATGGGTTGGTCAGTTAGGACGGTGATGGTGTGCGCTTGGAAATATGGCCGTAGCTTCCGGACCGATGTCACTAGGGCCAGGACCATCTTCTCCGCTCGAGTATACCTCGTCTCAGCATCTTTGAGCAATTTGTTGACATAATAAATAGGCCTTTGAATTCTGCCCTCTTCTCTAATTAGCACCGAGCCAACAACATTCTCAGAGGCCGCAAGGTACAGGCTTAGCGTTTCGCCTGGCTTTGGGCTACTAAGGAGAGGAGGTGAGCCGAGGTATTTCTTGAGGTCTTTAAAGGATTTCTGGCAATCTGAGGTCCATTGGAAGTTTTTAGCTGACCGAAGAGCTTTGAAGAAGGGGAGGCACTTCTCGGCTGATCGAGCAATGAAGCGGCTAAGGGCCGCTATCCTTCCGGTGAGGCATTGCACGTCCTTGATCGATCCGGGAGGGGCCATCTGCCGCAAGGCCTGAATCTTTTAGGGATTTGCTTCGATGCCCTGCTGAAAGACCATGAAGCCAAGGAATTTCCTAGAGTTGACTCCGAAAGCACATTTGGTAGGGTTGAGCTTTATTTGATACTTCCAAAGCATCTCAAAGCTTTCCGCGAGGTCCTCGATATGTTGGGATGCTTCCTTGCTCTTCACCAGCATATCGTCAACATAAACCTCCATATTCTGACCGATTTTTTTTGAAAACTTTATTGACCAGCCTTTGGTAGGTGGCACCTGCATTTTTCAAACCAAAAGGCATAACTCGGTAGCAATAGATACCTTGGTCGGTGATGAAGGCAGTCTTTTCCTCATCTTCGGGCGCCATCCGGATCTGGTTGTAGCCTGAATAGGCATCCATGAAGGTCAGCATCTGGTGGCCTGAAGTTGAGTCCATAAGTTGGTTGATTCGGGGAAGGGGAAGCTGTCTTTCAGGCAGGCTTTGTTGAGGTCGATGAAGTCGATGCAGATCCTCCTTTTGCCATTTGACTTTTTTACCATAACCATATTTGCCAGCCAATCTGGATAATTGACTTCTCAGATGAAGTTGGCTTTGATAAGCTTATCCACCTCCTCTTTGATGGCCTTCTGGCCTTTGGGGGCGAAGCTCCTTTTCTTTTGCTTGATTGGTCGAACTGTCTCGTTTGCTGAGGCGGTGAACCAGGACATCCAGGCTAATTCCAGGCATATCTGATACGGACCAGGCGAAGACATCGGCATTTCTCGAAGGAATTCGATTAACTCCTACCGAGGCCTTTCTTCCAGCTGTGATCCAATCTTTACGGTTTGGTCGGCCGCTTCGCTGAGTGGTACCTCCTCCAATTCTTCGGTTGGTTCTCCTCGTTGCTCGGCGAAATTCTCTCGGCGTCTAGTCGTCCACCTCGGTTTTCTGGACTGGAGGTCGGCGACAAAGCAATATCGAGCCATAATCTGACTTCCCTGAACAATCCCCACTCCCCATTTGGTGGGGAACTTCATGGCGAGGTGGGAAATGGAAACGATGGCCTTAAGAGACATCTGTCCCAGCCTGCCAAGAATGGCATTATAAGGAGACCGAAGCTTGATTACAAGGAAGTCCATAAGCTTAGTGGCCACACGAGGCCAGGTGCCGGCTCGGACTATCAAAGTGATGACCCCTTCAGGGATTATAGAGTCACATGTGAAGCCCACCAGTGTGGACTCCACGGTTTGAAGACTTTCTATCCGGAATTTTAACCTCTCAAAGGCATTAAAGTACAAAACATTAACGGAGCTTCCTCTATCAATTAGAACCCGGCTTACATCATAATTGTCTAGATTTAGAGATACAACCAGAGCGTCATCATGGGGGTACTGTACCTCCGAAGGTCTTCATTGGAAAAAGTGAGTTCATCAACTCGAGCTTTCTTTGACGGGCCTTCATCATCCCTGGCCAGGAGGACGGGAGTCGGCCGCAGCTATCACATTAACATGGCCGATAACTGGAGGGTTCGGCGGTGGGAGTTGGCGAGGTTCGGGCTGGTGATTCGCCTCATTGCCTGGCTCAGGAGGCCCTCTTAACCGGTCTAGTCTGCCTCGTTGGATTAATCGCTCGATCTCATTCTTGAGCTGCAACAGTCCTTAGTGTCGTGCCCGTGATCGTGAAAGCGGTAGTACTTGGCAGGATCTCTCCGAGCCCCGTTGCCTCGAAGAGGAGGGGGTCGAGGAATCTGGCGCTCGATCTCCATCAAAATCTGCATCCTCGGCACGGTGAGGGAGTGTAACGATCGAACCTTCGAGCTGGGCTCCGGGTTCGGTCTCGCGGCGGAGGCGGAAGAGCTCTCTGACGGTGAGGCGGGCTAATATGGCAGTAGGCTCGCCGTTTATCTGGGCCCTTTGCCTCCTTCTTCTTTAGTTGCTCAGCTCGAGCTGAACTCCTCGACTCCTCAACCCTGCGTACTTATCCGCTAGGGACATCATGTCCGAAAGGCTCTTCGAGTAGTTGACCTCCAGAGCTAGGTAGAAGTCTTCCTCCTTTGACACTCTCTGGCTAAGACGGACATGGCTACCTCATGGTTGAGGTGGTCGACTTCTAGGAGGGCCGTATTGAAGCGGCCGAGATAACTCTTCAGCGATTCCCCCTCTCTCTGCTTGACCTCGGAAAGGGAATCGGATCTCCATCGTTGGCAGCGGCTACTGACGAACTAGCTGATAAGCAGACAACCCAGCTCGTCGAAAGAATCAATGGAACCTGGTTTCAAGCTGTTGAACCAGGTCCGGGATCCCCTTAGAGTGGAGGGAAGGCACGACAGAGAATCGCATCTGACGCTCCATGGAACATCATGATAGACCTGAAGCTACTCAGATGATCATCGGGATCGGTGGATCCGTGGTACGGCTCAATGGTGGGGAGTTTAACATGAGGGAAAATCACTTCCCTCATGATCCTCTCGAGAAGGGGATGCCTGCTCTGCCTTCGGCTGGGGTGGAGGAGCTTGCTTGGCGCGTCTAGCTCCCGACGCCATTCCTGATGCATTTCCTGCATCTGCCTGATCCCTTCCTTCAGAGTGGCAGGAGGGGTCGGGCGATTAGAAGATGACAGTGGTGTTGAATCCTGAGAGGATACCGGGGAGGGAAGAGCGAACCCGCCTGGATCTAAGTGGGCTCTTCCCTCTAGCTCGTTGCAGCGCCGATCTCACCTTCGCAGGCCGGCGACGCGATCCGCCGCTCCAGCGGATCGGAAGAAGAGATTGCAGGCGGAGCGGGGGCGGCGGCCTCCTCGCGAGGCTGGGAGGCAGGAACGGCAAGTCCAGGGATTGCCTGGAATCCCTGGATCATCTGGGTCAATACTTGAACCTGCTGGACCAGAGTGGTGAACTGGTCCAGGGTTACCGCGTTGCCGGTGGGAAAGGAGTTTTGGCTGGTGGTGGTAGCGGAGGTGCTACATCACTGACTGGATCAGGCCTTTGAGACGCGGCCTGATCTTGAGCCTCAGAGGTGGCTCTCTTCCGATTGGCCATCAGAGGATGCTTCTTTGATTTTTTTAGTCTTGTCTATGGATTACAAGTTTATAGGACTTGAGGCCCTTCCTCTAGCATCAATCTGTTGCCACGGAAATCCGTTCTTCGACTCGGTGTACTTCGGCTCGGTCCGAACTTCGATCTCGACGTTCGGGGTGGAACTGCAAGACAGTTCATGCTCGCAGAGGATTTTCTTGGGGTTGTCCTCTGCGAGGGACCCTCCGACGCCCAAGTCAGTGGAGATTCACAGCGAGCAGATGTAAGGAGAAGACTTTTCACAGAAGAATTTTCATCCAAGCTCTCGATCGTAGCTCTAATGGAGTAATCGATTTCATAAAGCCAATGAGTGTACAAGATCATTTTTTGTGCGTACCTGAGAAGTTGAAGTGTTGTGGTATTTATAGAGGATCACCTGATTTCTGAGCGCGTCGTGGGGACCGAAAGTTGTTATGATTTGAAACGGATTCGAATCCAGTTTGTTACGAGATCAGTAGGATATGTATCTTGTCAGTTAGAGGATCGACGGACCAGAGGAGTCGGCTGATGCCTTGGGATTCCGCGATTGCGTAGGCTCTAGGCCACTCCTGGGTATGACTCTCTGTTCAGAATCTTATTCCGTTTCAGCGAATAGGGATTCTCCCGTGCCAGATTCCGCAGAGGTATTTTGAATGCCGTGGCTGGCCTGGATGAGGAATAGCTTGATTTTCTGAAGTGTAAAATGGATCGGCTTGAATGACCGAGGAATAAAGATAGCTCGGTTCAAATGGCCGAAGCATAAGGATAGCTCGGGTTATCAAGGACTAAGGATAGCTTGGCTCAGATGGCCAAAGCATAAGGATAGCTCGGGTTACCAAGGAATAAGGATAGCTCGGCTCAGATGGCCGAAGCATAAGGGTGGTCCGGGTTGTCAGGGTGAATCGACTTTATCAAAGCCGATTTGATCTTATCAATAGAATGTCACGCCAGTTGGCCAGTTGGAAAGCATGGTGCTTGGATTGGGCGCGACCTCATCACGGATGTGAGCGATCAATAATGCAATGACGATTTTATCCCTCATCAGGACCAATAATTTGGAGGGTTTTGCAACTTAAATCGTAAAATTAGTAAAATATTAAAATGGGTCCTCAAGGTTATAAGATGTTACATATAAAACCCTCTATCTATTTGGATGCTAATCATCAATTTAGAAATGAGGTGGCTGAATCCTAATTTACTTCATTGATGTATCTTGATGTAGTTGCCAATAAGTTTCAGTCTATGGAGGGAATTACCACTTCTATCTTTATTAGAGTACTACTTTCTTACATAAGTTAGTTAAGAACAAAGGAAAGAGATCTTCATTGTTAGAATCAACTAGTAGAAGAGGGAATGGTTTTGAATCTTTACCCTTAGTTAAAGTGTTCGAGGTTAAAGAAATTTTGATCAACTACCTGAATCTAAAGCAAGCCAATCAAGTAGGAAATAACCTTATCAATCATTAGATGAAGTAGTGTGGGCAAGAAAAAATAGTAAATGATGACACTACAAGCATCTTTAGCTTTTTAGTAAGATCAAGAAGCGATCACTTAATAAAGTCAACCAGTTGAAATAGCTCCCATGGTTGATCAAACTAAAGCTATAGGAAGGTGATTTTAGACAATGATTCTACTTTTTCTACTTCTATGAGTAGCGATTATACTTATTCTGGGGTTGATAAGTTAATGTTTAATACTACTTTATCTGATCCTACATGTTTTAAAAGCCATAAAAATACTATCATAGAATTGCAGGGGGCGGTTAAGCCCTCCTTATTCAATTATACTAAGCAGTTAATCAAATCCATCGATTATTTGTTTGCTATTTTTTTGGAGACAAGAATAGGTGGAGATTCTATCCCTAGAATTAAAATATTCCTGGGTCATAGTTGCAATGTTTTCTATATGCTATTTGAAGGCCTTTCTAGTGGTATCATTATTACTTGGAAAAAAAAGTTTAGGTTATACTAATTTTTTTATCTTAACAAGAAAGTGGTGTTTGATATTATATTACCAAAGTTATCCTTTTGTAGATTTTTAGTGTCATATATGCTAGTTCTAATGGTCACCATCATAAAATCCTTTGGGAGGCTGCAATAAAACCTTTCGCCTTGGGCCTACCTTTAATGCTAATTGATGGCTTTAATTGCATTATTAGCATATATGTAAAGAAAGAGGGAAACCTTTTAATCTAATTAGAAATATTAAAGAATTCAATGGATTTCTTCAACATGATTGTCTTGGTTTTAATGTCCTTTTATTTATTTGGTGTAATGATTGAATCGGTTTGGATAGGGTGTAGAAAGTAGAGGTGGGCACTGGGCTGTGCCATGCTAGGCATGGCCCAGGCTCGTTGGACCATACCAAAAATGGGGCAGTGCCAGGCACGACCCTTTAATAAACGGGTCATGCTGGGCATGGCTCGTAAAAATAAATTGCTAGCCCATGGCACGTTACAGGTCGTGCCTAGCACGGCCCCTAACAGCCTTAACTGGGCCATGGGCTGGCCCGGTCCGGCTCAATTAGGCCGTTTCTAGCCGTTTTTTAACCTCCCCAACAGTCATATAACAGGCCATATCTATGTTCTTTCTGGTATTTATTATCCAACTTCTTGTTCATTTTTACAAAAAGTATATGTAATTAATGAAAAATTTAAAGAACATAGATATGATGATGTTTTAATGCCTATTATACGTCAAATGGAAACTAAATGGAATGAATATTGGGACATGATATGTCCTTTACATAATTTAGCTGCTATTTTTGATTCTAGAATTAAATTAAGTGGCACAAAAATTTTAATTGATGAATATTGTGAAAACATGATTCAAAATCCTAAACCTGCTAAAGATGAGGTAAATGACTTCTTAATGATATTTATGCTTTATATGATGACAAAATTTATGGATCTAGAATACATGCTCAAAGCTCTGCTTTTTCTAGATCTCGTTCGTCATTTATTTTTTTATTTATTGCACAAAGAAGACACACATGCTTTATCTTCTTCATCTTTAAGTAATGAATTAGAATTTTATTACGAAATGATCTTCATTCTACATATGATGAAGATCAAATAGAAAATCTAAATATATTAGCTTGGTGGAAGAGTGTTAGAAATTAATATCCTATTATGTCTGCCATTCCACGGGATATTTTAGCTGTGTCGATGTCCACAGTAGCATTGGAATCCGCTTTTAGTGCAAGTCGGCGTGTTTTGGATGAAAAGAGAAGTAGGATGATTGGCGAGACGGTTGAGATGCTTCTCTGCTTCAAAGATTGGTTGGATGCTGAGGCAAGGCTTCAAGATAAAGGTGGACATGAGTAACCAACGATGATGATGATGACACAAATACTACTGATGAGTGAGCCATCTTTATTTTTATAATTGTATATTTTTATTTTTTTAATTTTAAAGTGAGTCATCTTTATTTTTTTCCTTTCTTATTGTATTCTGAAGGTCAGGCCTAGCCCCCTTTCCTTCATGTATCATTTTGATTTTAAATTAATAAACCGATAGGGGTCTATGCCAAACCCCCCACCATTAAGGTGGCTTCATATTAATAAATTCTTTGTTCCTAATAATTTTTTAATCTATTAAAAAATATTTTTTTACTTAAATTTTTTTATCATGCCCTTATGGGCCGTGCTGGCCCAGCACTTGCGTGCCGGTGCTGGGCCAGCACGGCCCAGGCCTGGCCTAAGCCCATGTGAACTGTGCCAGCCCATAACCGTTACGGGCCGTGCTAGGCTTGGTCGGTGGGCTAAAATTTTAAGTCCGGCACGGCATGGTTTAATTGGCCGTGCTTGGCATGGCCCGGTACTGTAGTAGACCGCTCCATGGGCGGCATGGCTTGGTGCCCATCTCGAGTAAGTCTTATTTGAGCATTTGCTTCTAACACTTAGGCTTGTTCTATTTTTGAATCTAAAGTATTTTATTTAATCAGATTTGCTTTTGATCATGGCTCTATTTTATTGAGTGTTTTAGATAAGAACTTTCTTAAATCTAACCCCTTTCAACATGAAAAATTTTGGCCTTCTTGTGATGGCATTCATACTATTGTTAAACATGAATGGAGATGCGGCCACCAACTCTTTGGCAATCTGCTTTTCTTTAATACTCAAAAATATCAAATTAGCCTTAAAGAGGTGAAATAGAGAGATTATCAGTGACTTATTCAAAAAGGAGATGATCTTGGTAATAAAACACTTAATCTTCAATTAAAAGAAGTGAAATAGGGATTAAATGTTCAGGAGCATAAGACTTTATTGAAAACATGATAACAACCAATTATTCAGAAAGGAAGATGATATTGATAATAAAATACCCAATCTTGAATTAAAAGAAACTAAAAAGGATTTCAAGATTTCAAAGAAACTAAAAAGGGTACTAAATATTTCTGTAGAACCATAATTTTATGTAAAAGAAAAAAAAAGATTTCAAGATTGAAGGATCCTAATGTAGTATGGTAGAAGCTAAGAAGGACATCAAAACTATGTACTTAACGATTCTAAAGATAAATAGATTACTATTGACCATACTTCTATTATGAAATTGTCTTCCCTTTCATCTAAAATTACTGCAAAATTGAATAACAGTTTGATTATGATAGATATCGATGATGAAATTCAGTAAATAGTAATGAGTATGAGTTCAAACAAAGCCTAGGACCTGATAGCTTTCAACCTTTATTTTGTCAACATTTCTAACATACCATTAAGCATGATGTGATTTTAGCAGTTAAACATGTTTTTTAAAACTACAATATGTCTCATATTGGAAGGATATTTTTATTATTGATCACTAAGAGGCATAATCTGATGAAAGCTAAAAATTTAGACTGATTAGCTTTTGTAATATTGTTTATAATGCTATTTCTAAAATCATTGTAAATAAGCTTAAGCTTATATTTCCCTCGCTAGTTTCTCCAATTCAAGGTACTTCCATTCAAGGAAGAAATATTTCTAATGATATTATAATTGTTCAAGAAATTATACATTCTCTGGAAAAGGCACCTAAATCGAAGTGTCTAATAATGATTAAAGTGGATATGAAAAAAAGCATATGATAGGATTAAATAGAGCTTTCTTTGGACCATTCCTCATCACTTTAGCTTTTATAAAGAGTTCATATCTTGAATCAAAATTTGCGTGATGTTCCCAAGATTTCTAATATTAATTAATGGCTCACGTACCAACTGGTTTCAGTCCACTCTTAGGCTGAGACAAGGATGTCCGCTTTCACTATACTTTAATTATTTTAATGTCTAAAATATTGTGAAGAGCCTTAGAGAATGCTACTCAAAGTGATATTCCTAGGGCTTAGCAACCAAAGACTAATAGACCTAAAAAATCTCATATGTTTTTTATTGATGGCCGCCTCTTGATTACAAAAGCCATAAGGAGGGATGGTTTGTATTTGAAAGCAATCATTACCCACTATTATTGGATTTCAGTCAGAAAATTAATCTTAATAAATCTCATATTTATTTTAGCCCATTTACTTTCACAAAATACAACATCAGATCAAATTCCTTCAAAAATTTGGTGTTTGAGTCTATCTTACAGTGCCTTTAGCAGGGAAAAAGCTTGTTGCATATGAATTTAATAATAAAATGTTAGTTTGCTATTGCCCTTTGAACTGGTTTCTCCAACCATATTAATGGGAGATATATGTCACAATCCTTGACTGATATATATATATATATATATATATATATAACTATTTGACCCAACCTTATGTTGACACTGAATCCAAGTGTTTGATCGCAATGATAAGTTGGCTTATTTGGTCAACTAAGAATAACAAAATCTTTAATTGATGATTAGTCAACCAAACTTTATGTCTAATTACTGACAAGGCTTTAAGCCTATGTCAAGGTTACTGGAAACACATCTTATGGCACTAGAGTTACATTGGTATAGCACTATGCCCTCCTAGTATATCTAAAATACTGGTTAAATGATTGCCCCCTCCCTATTGTTAGCGTGTTGAAAATCAGCTTTGATGAATTTGTGAATAATTCAGCACTTGGTCTAGACTTTTTAATTCAGAGATTACAAAGGTGAGGTTATATTTCTTGTTGGAAAGAGATTATATGAAATTTTTATTCCTTTTCACTAAGCTATTCACAACTTGGGAGGATCTTTATGTCGCAGCTTTTAAATTTAAATATAGCCAAGTTTGGTTAGAAGGTGATTCTTTAACCATTATTAACTGGATTAACTAGCCTTCATGTATTAGTGATGCAGCTAACCCTTTATCGAAGGATGCATGGAAGCTCAAGAGATCCCTGTGGCCTTTTAAGGCCACTCATATTTTTAGAGAAGGGAAGATTGACTAGCATCTACCGCACTCAACTCTGGAATTCAATTTGAAGGGGGTGCTGATTTACCGGTCATCTTGTGCATCTTCTAAGGGGATCCAAAATAACTTAAGGCTCGTTTGACGGTTGATTTGGGTTATGTTTTTTATTTTTAAAAATAAAAATCTAATTCATAGTATAAAAAATATGTTTGGCTAAATTATTTTTGAAAACACTTTTTCAAAACGATTCTAAAAATATGAATAAATCTGAAAAATATCGGAGCGATATTTTCTTCGAATTCATCTCAGACATTTTTCGGATGGAAAAGACTTGCAGCATTATCCTTCGGTGCAAAAAGTATGCACCAACCACGCGGATTGGCCGCTCGCACGTGTAGTGCGTGACAAGGCCATTGGGCCACTGCATGCGCGCCAGCACGTGCGGGTAGCCAATTCATGTGGCCGGTGCGCGCTTGCTGTACTGGAGGATGGTGCAGTAAAACTTTTTCTTTCTAGATTTTATCCTTCCTTTCTTAAAACGTCTGAAACTTACGGATTTTAAGTTTTTACTGTTTTTAAGTTTAAAAATAGTTTTCGAAAACACCAAACAAACATATTCTCGAATACTAAAAATCAACAAAATACAACTCAAATTTTTGGATACTATTATTACGGATTTTCATTCTCCGACTTAGGAACGAGGTGGCAGCACACGTTAGGATCTAGGCGGCATCCTTCTGTCTTCGTGAACCTGCAAGATAGTGTCATCATGTAGGGAATGAGATGGTTGGTCCCTGTGAAAGACCCTCCAACGCCGGGAATCCTTAGCCACAGAAGATGTGGAGAAGGTTCTATAGAGAAGGATGGGATGACGTCAATGGAGGTATTTTCATGCATACCTAGAGAGTGTTGGGACCTGATGTTTAAAGGCAGCAGAGGTGGTGTACTGTTACCTTCTTTTTCGAGTGCAGTTGTGAAAGTTGGAGGATGATAAGACCAAATTTAATGTATACCTTATCAGGGGGATTTGTGATCCCATAAATCATGAAGGAGAGCCTTATCTAGCTCTCATTTCCATTTATGGGGGATCACTTTGGGAATAAGCTCCGAGATTCTTGTGATTCTAGCGATCTGATGACTGAGATATTTGGCACGGTGTGAGCTGAAGGTTGGCAAAGAGGAGGGTTGGTCATGTGATTTTGAATTGTTGAGGTTCGGTTGCTCTGGCTTGGGGTGAGACTCGGCGAAGCTGAAGGTCGGTCAGCCAAGATTTGCCTTGGCAAGATCGGGCAAAGATACTGAGGCAATAGGTTGGTGAGGTATCCTTCGGCTCATAAAGGTCGGTCGTAACCTAAATATGGGCCCAGTTTGTTTGCCCATATCAGCCGATTTATGCGGAGACTTTTTTACCCTGCATCAGTTGCCCCCTCACTCGCTAGTCCAAAGTTTATGTTTGGGCTTAGGGAGTAGAGCCCTAGCCGAATTTCATTGGCAAAGGCTGAATTTGGAGAGACGCGGCATGATGATGCCATAAATGCCAAGCTGCATTTTAGCATGTCAGACGAGAAAAGCCTTTTCGAATTTTGATCAAAGGCAACCAACATAATGACATATGGCGGAGCGGAAGATCATGGTGTTTGAATCGAAGGCCCGCGACCCTAGTGTTTCTGGCTAATGATGTCCTACTCTTTCGTGTGATGGCTTTAAAAGGGGAAGACTGGCGCCTTTCCCTGCTATATATTTTCAAACTCTTGGCATTGTTCTCCCTTCTGAGGCTAAGTGTCCTTAGTTGAAGAGTATCATGGCCAGCTCTATTTCCGTTCACTCCGAAGACATGGAGCACCCAACTTGCATAGTTTTGATGAGGACTTCAGCGGATTTGAAGAGAATCTGCCTTGAATATTGGATCCCTGGCGATTATGATTTGCGAGTGCTGGGTCCTAGGCAGAGGGTATCGAATGAACTGAGTTTGAGACCTTTTATGAGGAGTGTTTCAAGGTGGGCACATGTTTTTTCTCTTCATCCAATTATCGAGGGGGTTATGAAGTTTTATGGTATCTGCCCTCGGCAATGGCTAGAGTTAGGCACTGGGTTATGCCTGACATGACATGGCTCAGACTCATCGGACTATACCAAAAGATGAACTATGCTAGGCACGGCCTAGCAAAAATAATTTTTGGTCCGGCACGGCATGTGGCCCAAAATTAGGTCACGGGCCGTGCTTAACCCAGACCATGCAGGCCAGCTGTGCCGGGCCAGGGATAGCCGACCGTGCCTTTCTCACCATCACCAACATCAATGTAAGCGCTGTCACCATCATTCCTCCAGTTTTTCCCATAATATAAAGTAAATTTCATCCAGAGTCCATCATTTGAACGCTGATGATCAGGACGATGAAGATTGGTGGGTCGATCCTAGGACATCAAATTTTTATCCTTGGTTAAGAGGAATCTTGGGCTGTGATCCCAGGCCAGCGAATCAATGCTGATGGCGGTGATGCGGGTGTGGGGCCATTGGTTTCGGGCACCACCGCCGATGCCGATCGCTATGGGGAAGGGGTCCTGGTCGGCGGCCATAGACGACTGGGTCCTCGCCGAGTACCTCGAGAACTCTCTCAAGGTCCCCAATCTCACCCTGCCGGAGTCCTGCTTTCCGTCAAGGTCCCTCGTCAAGGCCCCGCCTGAAGTTGACCTCTCGCGCTCCTCGCCGACGAGGAGTCCATGGTACACCGGGTGCTGGCCGCCGCTACGGATATCGGCGCCTTTCGGATCGGTGGATGGGATGCGGTGATGGCGAGCGAGGCCGGCGGCAAAGTGTTCGGGGCTTCCGGTGAGTTAGGGCGGTGGTTGGGGCAGAGGAATGGGACCGAGGATAAGTTCTATTGGAGGCAGTCGATGAGGTCAGAGGACGAGAGGGTTCTCCAAGCGGCTTTGCCAGGCACGACCCCTAGTGGGCCGTACCATGCTGGCACAGTCCAGGCCCATGTGGGCCATACCGTGCCAGCACAGTGGGCTATGCTGTGGGCCATGTCGGCATAGGCCCGTCACGGGCCATGCCGTGCCAGGTCGACGGGCTAGATTTTTTGAGCCCGGCACGGCATGGTTTAATGGGCCAAATTTTTTGAGCCTGGCCCAGCACAAACAACTCTAGCAATGGCTCTGAACAATTGGCAGCACATCATGGGGTTCATCTTTATGTGCTAGTTTGTTAGGGTGATGACAACAGTGCCACTGTTCCAACGTGCCACAATATCATCTTTCCTAAGAACTCCTTCTGGCCTTACATCGGATCTCAAAGGACCTTTAAGAGGGGTCTCGGGGGTTCCATTCTCGATAAAGGAATGAAAGCCTCGCTTTTTCATTGTCCATTAGAGCGACGGGTACCTCTTCCCTTGATTACGGGGGAAATTTTCTGAGAGCTTGAACAAAGCTCCTTGGTTCTCAAGGCAAGAGATCGATGACCTAAAAACTCTATATAGCGGTAAGGTGCTCTCGGTCGGAGTTCTTCTGGCCAAAGATTCCCTTTTCAACACTGGTCTTAGCAGCACTGACCCTTGGGGTAAGTTCTATCTTCACTTTATTATGCCTTAGTTTTATCTGCTTGTATATAACTGACTTTTTGAATATTTTCTATCTTCAGTGGCCAAGTCAAACCTTGGAGCCTAGATAAGGGGCATGCTGCAGAGTGGCTCTAGCAAGAAGAAGGGCGAGAAGCGGCCTCGCCAAGCGTTGCCCAGTGTAGTCAAGAAGAAAGTGAGGCTAAGCTCTTTGAGCCTTGCCCTAATGCTGGCGCTAAAGGAGAAGGTGCCGATAGAAAAATAAAAGATGCCCCGGCTCAAACAAAAAAGGAGCCGGAGTGCAACTGCCCAATGGAGTCGAAAGACAGCTTCTGAGAATAGGAAGATGTCATGATAAATAAGTTCCTCTATCTGATTATCTATGACCTAGATACTGCTGTCCCTAATAGTCTTCAGGCCCCTGAGGAGCGCCAGAAGTGTCAAAGAATAAAGAGGATAGTAGAGACCGAGGGTTTGGAGACCATGAATCCCAAGAATTTTTCGAGCTTTCTTCGAAAGCACACTTGATCAAGTTCAGCTTTATTTGGTATCTCCTGAGGGTGGCGAAGCTTTCGATCAAGTCAGATATATGCTGGGCTGCTTCTCTTCTTTTTCTCAGCATGTCGTCGACGTAAACTTTCATGTTCTGACCTATCTGGTCTTTGAACACTTTATTGACCAGCCTCTAATAGGTTGCCCCGGTGTTCTTTAGTCCGAATGGCATAACCCAGTAGCAATATATGCCTCTATCAGTGACAAAGGCTCTCTTTTCTTCATCCTTGGGAGCCATCCGAATTTGGTTGTAGCCCGAATAGGCATCCATGAATGCCAGCATTTAATGGCCAGATGTAGAATCCACCAACTGATCAATCCTCGGCAAGGGGAAGATGTCCCTCGGGCAGGACTTATTGAGGTTTGTGAAGTCGATGTAGATTGTCGCTTGCCATTCGCCTTCTTTACCATGACTACATTCGCTAGCCAGCTCGAGTAATTTATCTCCCGGATGAAGTTGGCTTTGAGGAGTTTGTTGACCTCTTCTTCGATCGCTTTCTGGCATTCATGGGAGAAACTCCTCTTTTTCTGTTAGACTAGTTTGAATGTCTCATTCACGTTGAGACGGTGGGTGAGAATATCCAGACTGATCCCCGGCATGTTAGAGGCGGACCAGACAAAGACGTCGGCATTTTTGTGCAGAAAGTCTATCAGGTCCTGCTAGGGTTTTCCTTCCAACTATGATTTGATCCGGATGGTTCGGTCGGGCTGACTCTCCTCGAGTAGGATTTCTTCAAGATATTTGACGTATTTTCCTCTTTGTTCGGTAAGATCTTCTCGAGCGTTGAGCTCATCGACTTTCGGCCTTTGAGATTGAAGGTCGACAACAAAATAATACCGCGTAGTGGCCTGGCTTCCTCGGACAATCCCTATACCCCACTCTGTGGGGAACTTCATTGTGAGATGCGGGACAAAGATCACCGCTCCAAAGGACATCTGCCTATGTCTTTCGAGGATGGCGTGTATGATGACTGAAGTTTGGTCACAAGAAAGTCCAAATGGACATTTGTCGTACATGACCATTTGTCTGCTCGAACCATTAGAGTAATTACTCCTTATGGCACGATAATATCGTTGGTGAACCCCATCAAAGTAGAGTCTAATGCCCAGAGGTCCGCTATTTTCAAACTCATTTTCGCAAAGGCATCAAAGTAAAGAATATTAAATAGAACTTTCACTATCAACAAGGACTCGATGTACATCATAGTTTTTTATGTTAAGAGATACAACGAGTGCATCGTCATGGGGGTATTGTATCCCCTGGAGATCTTTCTCTGAAAATGTGAGTTCCTCACTTTTAATTTTCTTGGGTGGGTTCTCCTTCTTGTTTGGCTGACTCTTGGATGAGCCGATCATGGCAATCATCTGTACGCTACGTGTCATCGGTGGATTCAGCGGGGGTTGTTGTCGAAGCTCTAGTAAATTTTCTGCTCTGGCTTCTTCCTCTGGGGGTCCTCTATAGCGCTCAATTCTTCCACAGTGAATCAACTACTCGATCTCTTGCTTGCACTGCCAGCATTCCTCGATATCATGCCCATGGTCATGATGATACTGACAGTATTTGGTCATATCCCTTCAGGTTGGATTCTCCAGGAGAGGCTTTGGTCGAAGGTGCTGGTGTTCTATCTCCATCAAGATTTAAGCCCATGGCATGGTGAGTGAAGTAAATCAGTTGAACCTTCACACCGGGCTTCGGGAGCATCACCTAGGTGATGGAGCCCTTTGATGGCGTGGACTCGCAAGACGAGCCAATCGGCCTCTATCTAGGTTACTCCTTTCCTTCTTCTTTCATTGCTCAGCTTGTGCTGACCTTCTAAACTCCTTTACTATGGCGTATTTGTCTACCAGGGCCATCATATCGAAGAGGCTTTTGGGTAGTTCACCTCTAAAGCTAGATAGAAGTCTTCCTCCTTTGATATCCTTCTGTAAGGGCAAACATGGCTACCTCGTGGTTGAGGTTGTTGACCTCCAACAAGGCCATGTTAAACAACCTAAGAAGTTCTTCAGGGATTTTCCCTCTCGTTGCTTCAATTCAAAAAGAAATCCAACCTTCGCCAATAATGGTGGATGCTGACAAACTGGCTGGTAAAGGAGCAGTCAAGTTCATCAAAAGAGTCAATTGAATTCGGCTTTAAGGTGCCGAACCATACTCTGGCGGGCTCCCTAATGGTTGAGGGGAAGGCCCGGCATAAAATCGCATCTGAGGCTCCATGAAACAACATGATAGATGACCATCCAGATCAGTCATCCTGTTGTATGGCTCGATTTCAAGGAGCTTTATGTGCGATGGGATGGCTTCATCACGATCTTCTCGATGAAGGGTGGACCTTGTTCCACCTAAGACTCCGGTCGAGCAGCATGCTTGACAACGTCCAATTTCAGGCACATCTCCTAAATCTTTCATTCAAAAATTTTGGCTTGTAATGATGAAGCAGGGATGGGGGATCGACATCATGGCATCGATCCATGATGAGAGGAAACTGGAAACAAGTAACGGGCCCAGCAAAGTCGGGGGAGGCACCTGTCTCTAACTTTTGATGGGATTTGTTCTATTGTTGGGAATTATATCCTAAAGCCAATCATTTGATGATTGTGCTGATATAAATTGCATATAAATTAATATATTAATAAAAGTTATTTAGTAATTTATTCATTACAAGAACATCTTCTTAAAACTCCTAATGGTAATGAAGCCCTTAGGATCTCCTTTGTTACGATAAAGGAGGATTTATCTTTGAAGATCCTTAAAACTATTCGCGATCAAATGATATACTATGACAGGGCCATAGTACTATCAATTATAGGATGTTGTATATCATATTTGTTGGTTGTTCTCTTAACCAAAAGTGTAGAGACATTGGTATGACATATGGATGAAAGTATAGGAATACATTTCACTGAACATGACTCATTTTCGAACACTCTGTTGTCAAGAGTTGATTCGAAAAGATATTGGTATAAGTATCCTTAAAACCTAAAGATCACAACTGGTGACTTGCAAGCAACTCACTGTACTTAGGTATCAGACCACCTGAATTTTTAATCCAGCTACGAAAGGTTACTAAGTGCAGTCAAGTACTTATGGTAGTCAGTTATGGATCAAGATGGAATTTGACCTATCTTGTTAAAAGGAGAAATGCTTGTGTTTCAACTTAGCAAGACCTTGGCCAAGGCACTTCTTGTGAAGGTCACATGATCACTAAAGTTGAAATTACTTTATGGATTTGTTGTTCAGAGTTGACATACTCTTAAGCTATCCTTAGCATTTGTGGTCAAAATTGTTCCTATGCTTGGAGTTTGCTCGGCAACTATTCGACCTATCTAGACGTCGGGTTCCATTGCTAGATGGGCACATCGATTAGTATAGAAAATTGTTCCTATACTTCCAGCTTAGGTTCGAACCTAGAGAGTCACACACATTGAAGTTTTTCAGGATGATCTATTTGCTTATCAACGATTGAGAATTGTATCTGATTTAATTAATCAATTTGATTGATTGAATTATCTCAATTGGGTTAAGTACAAGTGAATAAGATTCAATTAGGTTTAAGTCTATTGGAAGGACTAATCAATTTCAAATATTGATTTGAAATTAGACTTAATTTAGATTTAAATAGATTCAGGACTAGCCAAATTTGATTTGGACCAGGACCATGATCTATGTGGGTTTAATCCAGTAAATTCAAATCAGTTTAAACCAAAACCCAAACCCAAAGCCCATGTGTGAAAAAGGTTTTCTCGCATGAGAATCTCACATGATGAGATAGCTAAAATATCATCTTATGAGAAATTAAATTCTTATGTAGAATTTAATGTATAACTTTTAATCTTCTCCAAATGATTCCCAAGTTTAAGGAAGATAATAAATTTTGCTAATTCCTAGCAGATTCCTCTTTGGAAGGGCAATCCACACAATTCTCTGTGCATTGATAAGTGTATGAATTATGTGTTTCTTTAGAAGAGCACTCCACACAACTCTCCGTATATTGACAGGTGTGAATTAATGTGCCTCTTTGAAAGAATACTCCACATAACTCTCCATGCATTGACAAGTGTGTGAATTAATGTGCTTTTTGGAAGAGCACTCTACATAACTCTCCATGCATTGACAAGTGTGTGATTTTATTTGCCTCTTTGGTTTCCACCAAATGTTCGAATTCTAAGTGTTAGAATTCAATAGGTTAAAGTTTGAATTTTGCCTATAAATAGAGGACATTCTTCACCAGAGAAAATATATCAAAATTCTAAAGAGTTAGAACAAAAAATTCTAGTGTGTTTCTGGTGTTAGCAAAAGCTTGAAGGATCTTAGAGGAAGATTCAAGTGGAAAGATTCAAGATCAGCAAAGTTATTTTTTTGCAAGCTAGCACTCCTGAGAATTTGATCATTCGGGAACTTCGCATGGACGATCCTAGAGGCGGGACATTGAACAACTGCAGAGAGCAACAAATTAATCTATTGTTCTTAAGGTAAGCAATATGATCCTTAGATCTTAAGGTAGGATTCAAGACAAGCAGTATGACTTCTTATCTTGAAGATCAAATATGATCTTGATGATTTTGTTTACATGCATAATTTAGATCAAACGATCCTATAATAAAAGGCAAAGATATGATCTTGATGCATATTGGATAGATTAATATTTAATTTTTAAGCTTTTGCCTTGGTAATTGTTATAAAAATTTTAAAATATGCATGCCTTGAAGGTCATTCCTTCCTTCATCTATTTCCCCCACCTTATGACTGGGTTGATGTGGGGGACTTATGGCTTCAAACTGATAGGGCACCGTCGGTTGAATCGACGCGGCTGCTCCGGCGGGATGTTGTTGAGCGCTCATAGAAGGTTAAGGATTTAGTGCTGTCGAGGGAACAGCTCCTTGGAGTCCTTATACTAGTTGTGTCAAGGCCTGGACTTGTTGGACCAATATGATAAATTGGTCCTGTGTGATTGGAACCGCAGGTGGCAGCAAAGCAGCAGATTGGGATAATTATGGGAATATCGCATTATGCGAGAGATCAGGCCTTTGAGAGGCGGCCTGGTCAAGGGCATCTATGGTCTTCCTTTTGTGGTTCGCCATTTAGGATGGTGTCCTTCTCTTTTGAACATTTTCTCTTAGGATTTATTAAGTTATGAGGACTTGAGGCCCTTCCTCTAGCGTCAATCTGTTGCTGCGGATTTTCATTTTTGACTTGGAGATGAGGTAGCAACACACGTCAGGATCTAGGTGGCGTCCTCCCGTCCTCGTGGACCTACAAGACATTGTCCTACATAGGGAATGAGGACCATTCGATGCCCAAGTCAGTGGGAATCCTTGGTCACAAAAGATGTGAAGAATGTTCTTTAGAGAAGGAGGGGATGGCATCAATAGGGGTGTTTCCATGCGTTCCTGGGGGTCTTGTGACCTGATGTTTAAAGGCAGTAGAGGTGGTGTAATGTTAACTACTTTTTTGGGTGCAGTTGTGGAAGTTTGAGGAGGATAAGGCTGAATTTGGCGTATACTTTATTAAGGAGATTTGTATCATGCAAATCATGAAGAGGGAGAGACTTATCTAGTTCCCGTTTCCGTTTATGAGGGGTCACTTCGGAAATGAGCTTCAAGATTCTTGTGATTCTAGCTATCTGATGGCCGAGATGTTCGATGCAACGTGGGCCAAAGGTCGGCAAAGGGGAGGATTGGTCGGGTGATTTCGGACTGTTGAGGTCCGGTTGCTTTAGCTCGAAAGCGAGACTTGACAAAGCTGAAGGCCGGTCAACCAAGATTCGATCTCGTAAGACTCAGGTAGAGATACCAAGGCAACTGGTTGGTAAGGCATTCTTCAACTGATAAAGGTCGGTTGCAACTAAACGTGGGCTTGGTTTATCTGCCCACGTTAGTCGATTTTTGTAAAGATTTTTTTATCTATTATTAGATATAATTTATATTTTTAAAAATAATTTTTTGGATCAAACCAAACAGGGCTTAGAACTTCAAAGCTATGATCTAAAGGAAAACACTTTGTACACTGCCCCCGGTGCAGCAAGGCCGACGTGGACTGCACCGCCTCTTCCGATTGGTCCACATGGCTCCGACGTGGAAGACCTGACGGGCGGTATGGCTTTGCTTTGACGTAACGTTCTGAACGTGACGGTCATTTAAAGCTGTTCACTTTTTTTCAAAAATTGCGTGCGGACGAAAATGCCCTTTCCCTCCTTCATAGCGCCATTTGTGCAAGAAGAATAGAAGAACTCTGTTTCTTCCCCGGTCGAAAGAAAATATTTCAGCATCGAGGCTGAAAAACCTGGCTACTGGAGTTGTGTACAAAAACTTCTGGAGGAAATGTCATCCGCAGCACAAAGTAAAAACTCTTTCTTCCCACTTCTTTATTACACCAATAGTTTTTTTCTGGTTAGAGTTAGTTAATGCGTGACCAAACCGTTTAATGCGTGGGTAACTACCTTAGAACAAAATAGTTATGACATTCTGGGAGTCATAACTATTTTGTATGCACGAATGTCATACTCGAATGTCATACTCTTTTAATGATGCCCTGTTATACCTCATGAAACCCCTGATATACTGTTAAGACATCGTAGTTACAGGCCTAGGACACCCGTGCGCCAAACGAAAGCTGGAGAAAAGCCTCGCGACACCGTAGTTACAACGCTATGACACCCATGCTTATAACCTTTGCGAGCAACAGACGTTGCTTTCCGGAGTGTCGTAGCTTGTTCTATGCGGTGTCTTTAAATGCTATAAAGGGTGTGTCGTGCTTATAAACGACGCTGGAGAGCAGGCCCGCGACACCCCGTATGGAGAACACCCCGCTTTAACAGTCACGCCATCGGTGTCGTCGCCTAAAAGCTAGGGTGTCGTAAGATTTCAACTGGGGTATCGTTAACAGCCTGAGTCGGTGCTGTCGTCGTTCGCGACACCCCAGTTGAAAATTGACGACACCCTAGCTTTTAGGCGACGACACCCGTGCTTAGAACTGACCACGGCGAGAAGGCCCGCGACAACCAAGTTACTAAAATTTAATTTTATTTATCAAAAAAAAAAAGGAAAAAAAAATACATTAGCCCTCACTGGGGCTTGTCTCCTTCGGTCGCTGCGTCGGCGATCTGGCGCTGGAGGGACGCTACTTGCCGCTCCAGGTGGCTGATGGCCCGACGCAGGACGTCTATCTCTTTTGTGGAAACGGCCAGGTATTGCTCGGCCGCCTTGCTGAGTTGCTCGTTGATTGCGAGCGACTCAGCATAAACCTCCGCATCGATTGTGAAGGTTGCGCGGCGGCAGCCATGGCTGCCAGTAGATCTCAACTCGCCTCTGAAAGCCATCTCAGTGGTCAGTTCAAGCTGGAAAGGTGATTAACGATGGCATTCCCCCATCCATATTTAAGGTACTCCTGGCGGGTATTTCGATTGCCACGCGCCACCATCTCAGTGGGCGGTTCACAGGAATCGAATCGGTGCGCCACCCCGCCCCCCCCCCCACGTTGAGTTTCAAGGGATGGGGAACAGAACAGAGTTTCGGGAAGCCAACCATCGTAAGTTTAACGTCATCCCAAGAGTAAATTCACGACACCCAAGGATGATTTGGATTTCGGTCGAAACTCCTTCGCGACACCCCTGTTGAAAGCTCACGACACCCTAACATCAATGCTTCGACACCCGTGCTTAGAATGAACACGGAGAGAACCCCCGTGACACCCCAGGGAGAATTGGATTTCAGCTCACGACACCCTAGCTTTAAGGCGACGAGACCTTAGCTTGAGGAACTACAATAATCCCCGCGACACCCCAGGGAGAATTAGATTTCAGCTCACGATACCCTAGCTTTAAGGCGACGACACCCATGCATTAACAGTGAACCCACGTTAATCACCTTTTCAGGGGTGTCATCCCTTAAAGCTAGGGTGTCGTGAGTTTACAACTGGGGTGTCACGAAGGAGTTTCGGCCAAATTCGACAAGGGGTGTCGCGTGGGTTATATCCGTGATCAGTTCTAAGAACGGGTGTCGTCGCCTTAAAGCTAGGGTGTCGTGAGGTTTCAACAGGGGTGTCGCGAAAGAGTTTCGGCCGAAATCCAACTCATCCCTGGGATGTCGTGGGGATTCTCTCCGTGTTCAGTTCTAAGCACGGGTGTCGTCCCCTTAAAGCTAGGGTGTCGTGAGTTTACAACTTGGGTGTCACGAAGGAGTTTCGGCCGAATTCGACAAGGGGTGTCGCATGGGTTATCCGTGATCAGTTCTAAGTATGGGTGTTGTCGCCTTAAAGCTAGGTGTCATGAGGTTTCAACAGGAGTGTCGCGAAAGAGTTTCGGCCGAAATCCAACTCATCCCTGGGATGTCGCGGGGATTCTCTCAGTGTTCAGTTCTAAGCACGGGTTGAAGCATTGATGCTAGGGTGTTGTGAGGTTTCAAGTGGGGTGTCGCGAAGGAGTTTCGGCCGAAATCCAAATCATCCTTGGGTGTCGTGAATTTTCTCTTGGGACGACGTTAAACTTACGACGGTTTGCTTCCCGAAACTAT
This sequence comes from Calamus simplicifolius, assembly GCA_900491605.1. Lineage (NCBI taxonomy): Eukaryota > Viridiplantae > Streptophyta > Magnoliopsida > Arecales > Arecaceae > Calamus > Calamus simplicifolius. Next base: position 15,399 of record UESW01003036.1, on the reverse strand, counting down.
GTTCTGTTCCCCATCCCTCGGAACTCAACGTGGGGGGGGGGGCGTGGTGGCTCACCGATTCGATTCCTGTGAACAACGACTGAGATGGTGGTGCGTGGCAATCGAAACACCCACCAGGAGTACCTTAAATATGGATGGGGGAATGCCATCGTTAATCACCTTTCCAGCTTGAACTGGCAGCCATGGCTGCCGCCGCGCAACCGTCACCATCGACACGGAGGTATATGCGGAGTCGCACGCAATAAGCGAGCGACTCAGCAAGGCGGCCAAGGAATACCTTGCTGTTTCAACGAGAAAGATAGAGGTCCTGCGTTGGGCCAACAGCCAGTTGGAGGGGCAAGTAGCGTCCCTCCAGCGTCAGATCGCCGACGCAGCGACCGAAGGAGATGAGAAGCCCCAGTGAGGGCTAATATACTTTTTTTCCTTTTTTTTTGATAAATAAAATTAAATTTTAGTAACTTGGTTGTCACGTTCCTTCTCGCCGTGGTCAGTTCTAAGCACGGGTGTCGTCACCTTAAGCTAGGGCTGTCGTGAGCTTTCAACAGTGGTGTCTCTAAGGAGTTTAGGCCGAAAACCAATTCTCCTAGGGTGTCACGGGGATTGTCTGTGCGGTCAATTCTAAGCACGGGTGTCGTCGCCTTAAAGCTAGGGTGTCGTGAGCTTTCAACGTGGGTGTCTCGAAGGAGTTTCGGCCGAAATCCATTTCTCCTGTGGTGTCGGAGGGATTCTCCGCGCGTCAGTTCTAAGCCACGGGTGTCGTAGCATTGGAGCTAGGGTGTCATTAGATTTCAACTGGGGTGTCGCGCTGCTAATGGGGTGTCGTATTGTTTTAACATTCGTGTCCTCAATCCTAATCCTTTGTCAGCATATATTGACAACTAAATCTATGGATATCATTGTTCATGACTGCGTGCCTATATTTTCACAGTTGATGCTGAAATTGTAGATCGGAAAGAAAAGATAACACTCCCGGCCGTGCACCTTCACCCGTCGCTCCAAATGCAGTGGATGATATTGTAGTTCCTCAAACTGGGATGGAATTCAATTCAGCAGATGATGTATATACGTTCTACAATGGATACGCGAAACGAGTTGGCTTTGGAATCACAACAGTGTGTAGCAGGGCCAACAACAAAAAACAACTTTGCTTCAAGCACCTGGCGTGTTGGAGGCAAGGAAAATCTAGAAAATCAGAGAAGAGTATGAATCATAGGGATACTGGGAAAGTTGGTTGTATGGCATCCATAAAAGCAAGACTGAATGCTACAAGTGGTAAGTGGATTTTGGATGAGGTTTCTCTAGAACATAACCATGGGATGTCCATAACATCAACTGGTTATCTACGGTCGCATAGGAGGATCAGCACACCAGAGAAGGCAGAGATCAGCAATTTACATGCCGTGAATGTTCCGACGACTCAGATATACTCTGCCATAGCAAGGAGAAAAGGGGGCAGAGGACAATTGGATTTCACCGAGAAGGATGCTCGTAACTTCATTTGTCGCGAACGTCAGTCTAAGCTGAAAGAAGGAGATGCTCAGTCGATGGTAATTCATTTCGCCGAAATGCAACTCAGAAATCCCAATTTCTTCTATTCCTTAGACCTCAATGATAATGGTCATCTGAGGTCTGTCTTCTGGATTCATCCAAGGTCAAGATTGGCATGCACATACTTCGGTGATGTTCTAAGCTTTGACTCAACTTACTTGACAAACAGATATCAAATGCCTTTTTGTCCATTCGTTGGGGTCAACCATCATGGACAGTCAACCTTGCTTGGATGCGCATTGTTGTCTGATGAGAGTACTGAGACATATAAATGGGTTTTTCAGACTTGGCTGGATGCAATGGTGGTCAAGCACCTATTGCCATGATTACTGACCAAGATAAGGCAATCGAGGCTGCTGTCAAAGAAGTTTTTCCTAACACACGACATCGATTTTGTCTTTGGCATATATTGAAGAAGATACCGGAAAAGATTGGCCACATTTGCACGGCAAATCCCAAGTTTATGGTTGATTTCGATGAGGCAATATATGATTCATTGACCATAAAGTCATTCGAGGAAAGGTGGGCACATGTTATGGAGAAATATAAAGAATGCAAGTCTATAGATTGGTTCAATGTCCTTTACGAATGTCGGGAAAAATGGGTCCCAGTTTACCTCAAGGATACATTCTTCGCAGGTTTGTATGTCATTGTCTTTGGTTCATGTTCGCGTTAAACGCTTTTTTTTTTTTTTTTGTTGACAAAATTTTTAACAGGGATGTCATCTTCACAAAGGAGCGAGGGCATTAATCACTTCTTCGATGGGTTTATAAATTCGAAGACAACACTAACGGAGTTCATAAGTAAGTACGAAGATGCCTTGGAAAAACGATACGAGGCCGAAAATGAGGAAGATAATAGGACTTTGCAAACGATAGCTTTCCTAAAGACATCATCACCTTTTGAGAGACAAGCTGCAGGAAGGTATACACGGAGCATTTTCAAAAAATTTCAGAATGAGATCCTTGAAATGGCTGCATCAAATACCAAATTGATCAAGGAAGCTGGCAACACGTGTTATATTCCGTAAAGTCGTATGAAAGGATTGAAGTCGATGGAATTGGCAAGGAGATGATCAAAGATTATATCGTGTCATACGATAGAAATATTGAGGATGTCCAATGCCAGTGCCGATCCTTTCAGTTCAAGGGTACCTGTGTAGGCATGCCCTGTTGGTTCTTCATCAAAGTGACGTATTTCGTTTACCAGATAAATACTTCTTGAAGAGATGGTGCAAGGACATGAAATACCAATTCGACGAATTCGACTGCAATACTGAGGGTTATGATAAAAGCACACGAAACTCACGGTACGCAGTGACAATTTTTAATTGAAATGTCTTAATATTTGTTATCGTTAATATTATGTTAATGATTGTAGATATAGTTTGCTGAGTCATCGGATGACGAAGCTCGCAGAGATAGCCTCCATGTCTGAAGATGCATTTAATGTAGTGATGGATGGTCTAACACCTATATTCAAAACTGCCGTGGATGCCAACTGCGCAGCTAAACCACGTTCAGAGCTTGTAATTCAAGATCCTGAACAAATTAGGACGAAAGGTCGCCCGAGAGAGAACAGATTAAAGAGTGGAGTCGAGAAGAAGTCAAAAAGATCAAGGAAAAATCAGGTCAAGGAAAGAGCTGCTTCAAGCATCAGGCAGACTTGTTTGCAGTCTATTAATACTGAAGAGGACCTGGAGAGAATTGTTCCGCCGTCCGAAACTTTGATGGACGAATTTGATGCTTATGTATTGAGTCAACTTACACAAGATCATATATAAAACACGGGTGTCGTAACTTTTGAATTATGGTTGCTTGGTCGTAAATGAAATGCTTTCAAAATAGGGTGTCTTTTTCAGTAAAATGAAGTGCTTTTAGTACGACGACACCCCAGCTCTTGCGCGGCGACACCCGAAAGGCGGAAACCTACGACATCCCAGTATTCGCGAACCGACACCGAAGATTTTAGCGCGACGACACCCTAGCTCTTGGCAAACGACACCCTAGTCTTGCGTGGCGACACCCGAAAGGCGGAAACCTACGAGACATCCCAGTACTCGCGAACGACACCAAAGATTTTAGCGCGACGACACCCTAGCTCTTGGCAAACGACATCCTAGCCTTGCGCGGCGACACCCGAAAGGCAAAAACCTACGAGACATCCCAGTACTCGCAAATGACACCGAAGATTTTAGCGCGACGACACCCTAGCTCTTGGCAAACGACACCCTAGTCTTGCGCGGCGACACCCGAAAGGCGGAAACCTACGAGACATCCCAGTACTCGCGAACCGACACCGAAGATTTTAGCGCGACGACACCCCAGCTCTTGGCAAACGACACCCTAGTCTTGCGCGGCGACACCCGAAAGGCGGAAACCTACGAGACATCCCAGTACTCGCGAACCGACACCGAAGATTTTAGCGCGACGACACCCCAGCTCTTGGCAAACGACACCCTAGTCTTGCGCGGCGACACCCGAAAGGCGGAAACCTACGAGACATCCCAGTACTCGCAAACGACACCGAAGATTTTAGCGCGACGACACCCTAGCTCTTGGCAAACGACAACCTAGTCTTGCACCCGAAAGGGAAACCTACGAGACATCCCAGTACTCGCGAACCGACACCGAAGATTTTAGCGCGACGACACCCTAGCTCTTGGCAAACGACACCCTAGTCTTGCGCGGCGACACCCGAAAGGCGGAAATAGACATCCCAGTATTCGCAAACGACACCGAAGATTTTAGCGACGATACCCTAGCTCTTGGCAAACGACACCCTAGTCTTGCGCGGCGACACCCGAAAGGCGGAAACCTACGAGACATCCCAGTGCTCGCGAACCGACACCGAAGATTTTAGCGCGACGACACCCTAGCTCTTGGCAAACGACACCCTAGCCTTGCGCGGCGACACCCGAAAGGCGAAACCTACGAGACATCCCAGTACTCGCGAACGACACCGAAGATTTTAGCGCGACGACACCCTAGCTCTTGGCAAACGACACCTAGTCTTGCGCGGTGACACCCGAAAGGCGGAAACCTATGAGACATCCCAGTACTCGCGAACGACACCGAAGATTTTAGCGCGATGACACCCTAGCTCTTGGAAAACGACACCCTAGTCTTGCACGGCGACACCCGAAAGGCGGAAACCTACGAGACATCCCAGTACTCGCGAACGACACCGAAGATTTTAGCGCGACGACACCCCAGCTCTTGGCAAACGACACCCTAGTCTTGCGCGGCGACACCCGAAAGGCGGAAACCTACGAGACATCCCAGTACTCGCGAACGACACCGAAGATTTTAGCGCGACGACACCCTAGCTCTTGGCAAACGACATCCTAGTCTTGCGCGGCGACACCCGAAAGGCGGAAACCTACGAGACATCCCAGTACTCGCGAACCGACACCGAAGATTTTAGCGCGACGACACCCCAGCTCTTGGCAAACGACACCCTAGTCTTGCGCGGCGACACCCGAAAGGCGGAAACAAAAGACACATCCCAGTACTCGCGACCAGACAATTTTAGCGCGACGACACCCCAGCTCATGTCAAACGACACCCTAGCTCTTGTCAAACGATACCCTAGCTCTTGCGCGGCTACACCCGAAAGGCGGAAACATACGAAGGCAAACATATGAATACATCGAGGACACTCCTGCTCGCAATGATAAAATTTGTGCATTTGCATTAAATATTAATCAGTGTTAATATGAATAAATTACATTCAATTTTCATTCAAAAATGAATACAAAAATTAAGAACATTTTTCGACAATGTCGCTAATCTTTTGTTCAGGCACTCTCTCAATATCGTCGCTGCTAAGTGTCGCCGGTATCTCTTGTTGGCCCAGATGGCAACCCAAGAGGGGGGGGGGGTGAATTGGGTTCTTAAAAATTTAAGACTTTTTAACTTTAATTGATTAGTTAGCAAGATGTGCAAGTGAGTGAAATTAACTAATAAGCAATGCACAAGCATTAATAAAGAGAGATAGAGATAGAGAAAATAAGCACGGCAAACACAGATAATTTTATAGTGGTTCGGTGCAACCAACACCTACGTCCACTCCCAAGATTCACTTGGGTCCACACTATAATCTCTCTAGATTACAGCCGAGTTGTTTTCCAAGCTCACAACTCAAACTTGTTGTTTTACCGGGTGCACAACGAACCCAGCTGGTTTTAACACGGGCTTACCAGCACAAAACCCAACACAAGCACTCCGGCTTGTAACGAGGTATAACAACCTCCACTTTCAATCCACTGATTAAACAGCAAACAAATAAAATGTTTAAAAATGCTCCCCTTGAGCAAATATACAAAATAAAAAGGTTAGAAAAGCCTGAATGTTTGCAGATGGTAGTGGCTTGGCTTCTTCCTTCTTCTCTTTAACTCCTCTTGAAGTGTTGAATCACGCCTCAGCAGATTCTTGACCGTTGAAGACTTTGGAGTTGAGATGAAGCTTTTTCCTCTTTTGAAAATCCTCCGATTTGCTTTGAAATGCTTGGATTTCTTTGCTCTTTTGTGAGAAGGAGCAGTGACGAAACTTCCTCTTGGATTTCACTCCTTTTGAATCACTCTTCTTTGAGCTAAATTTTTCCAATATGCTCTGTTTTTCCCTCTTTTCAAAGATATTCTTTTCTCTCTTTTTGATTTTCTCTCTTTTGATTTGAAAAGAACTCCTCTATTTATAGAATCTGCAAAAATATATCCGTTAGAGACAGGAAAAATAGCCGTTATTCAAAAATCTTACCGTTGGGGCTGATGTGTCATCGTTAAAAATCGCGCCCAGATTTGCTGGAGTCGACTCATGCTTTTCCCGAGTCGGCTCGAGCGACCAAAATAGAAACAAAAAGTTAGGGGTCGACTCGCGAAAAAGTCGACTCTGGGAGTCGACTCGCGAAAAGCTTGGGAGTCGACTCGAGAAGTGCTCAAAAACACTCTTTCTGTGTCTGAGCGGAGTCGGCTCGCACAGTCGACGAGTCGGTCGACTCGACACAGATGGGAGTCGACTCTGAAACTCAGGAGTCGGCTCCGGGACGATACAAAAATCAGAAACTTTTCTGATTGACATTAAAATCGTTCCAAAATTTGAAATATAAATTGACTTAATAATGAACTAAAATTCAAACATTTTCATTAACATTTCGAAAATCATTTTGAATTTAAGAGTGAAACTTTCAATTGATTCAAAAACTCATTACATTTTTAAAGTTCTTTCAATTTGAAATTGCTTTTTTTGATTGCATTTCATCTTTAATAAACTCAATGCTTTTGGAAATCATCAAAATCAAAAGTTGGATCAATTATTTTCTATAATTTTCAACAATCTCCCCCTTTTTGATGATGACAAAAATATTGAGTTTGTTCATGATTGATTTAGTGATTTATTTTGGTTCATGGAAAGGCTCCCCCTTAATGAGGTAGCTCCCCCTATGAAACTTAATTAATTGTCACATAGAACTATAAAATTCTCCCCCTTTTTTGTTATCAACAAAAAGGTAGAGATCATTCAAATTTTCATTCATTAAATCATTCTTCATTTCATTCAGAAATTAGACTTCAAATGAAAGTACAAAACACATTCAACTCAAGGGAGTTCTTAAAAATTTCTTCTAGTTCAATGATCTACAATTTTTCATTCCTTCAGATTGAATTTTTACATAGTCCTTGAGTTTTTCATCAACAAAGGTGCACGCACTCTGAATTTTGTCTTGAAGCTCTGCGTTGCTTTGGCATATGTCTCTCCATCTCCACATATATCCTTAAGTTCTTCAAAAATATTCTTGAGATCACCACTTAAGGATGCCGATGAAGCGAGAGTGGACTCAATCTTTGAACGATCACAAGAGAATAAAGTGCTTCTCTCAAATTCATAAATTTATTCTCAAATTCAGTTTTAAGCTTTCTGATTGATCTTCAAGTAAGGCTTTGAATGATAAGTTGATTGATCTGAAAAACTAGCAGAGATGAATGAACAAAGTTGGAGCAGGGGCCAGAAAAAGGGCTCGGAGGTGCAGGCGAGGATGTCTAAAGAGGGTCTGCCTCAGTATCTAGCTCTATCTTCTCACTCCTTTCCTTTCCCACTTACCATTCTTTTTGACAAATCCCATCCGATGAATTGTTGCCAGACTATAAAAATCAGTGTGTCTTAATTCTTCATTGGTTCATTATCAGAAATCACAACCCTTGGCTTCGAAAAAAGTAAATCATCCCATAAGGAAGACTAGATTTCCTTTTCCCTCCACAATCTGCTATGTACCACAGAATCATGCTGGGAAGATTGATAGGCTTGCCTGTCACTATGGCGTCCATTACAAAACATCTCTCAGAAACATAGTCAAATCTACCAGTTTTAGGAAATAGAATCCTACTGCAGATATTGTGTAGCAATCTCAACTCTAAGGAAAGCTGATTAGCAAACTCTTCAAATCCAACCACATCCCTGTTTAATAATCTGGATAAAGCTGGGCGCGGTCATCAGAAGAAAATGGAGGTGCCAGACAAGGGTAATTCCAATAATCTAGAAAGATTCAGCTGTAATTCTTACTCCTCTCACATTGCTAATAAGCCCATCTCCTCTAGACAAATTCTTGTAAAATTCTTTAACCAAAGAGGGATAAGTCGGGCACTCCAAGAGAACAAATTTTCTCCAACCCATCTCGATTAACTGTCTCCCAACTAGAAAGCCCTCATTCTCAAACAATTCAAAATCCACCTTCCTACCAGTAGTAATGATCCTATCTGCTAGAGATCTACCTGGGAGGACGTGGCAGCAGGAGCAGCAGAGTAGAAGCAGTGAAGTGGAGTCGGCTCGCGGACGGGTCGCGCACGGTCTTTTCCTCTTCATCCCGGCGCCACGCTTCCAGTTTTAGGTGCCATTTGATGATTGGAGGTGATAATCGGATTATTTGGAAGTTTGGAGGTTTGGGAGAAGAGAGGAAGATTTTTGGGTCGACTCGTGCCCTAGATAAATGGGACCACGTCGAGTCGACTCCCAAACCTCGAGTCGGCTCGCGCTCACAGACACAGAAACGAATGGAGTCGACTCGCCAGAGAGGGGTCGACTCCGAGAGTTTCAGTTGAAACTGGGAGTCGACTCCGATACGCATCGAGTCGGCTCCGAGACCATTTCAGACCAAAAAAATGAAATTTCTGAAATGTCCGGAAATGATCATGAATAAATAATCATTGATATGAGTGAATCAATTAGATATGAATTCTAGATAAGATTTCCTTAAGATTGAGGAATTGAAAGAATCTAGATATTTCCTTAAGGGTTTCAAAATTTATTCTAAAGGATCACAAATACCTAACTCTCCTCTAAGATAACAGAATCTCTCTTCATTTAAAGGTTTAGTGAATATGTCAGCTAATTGTTCTTCAGTGTTAACATAATCAAGACATATTTCATTATTTGCTACATGTTCTCTTATAAAATGATATCTGATTTCTATGTGTTTAGTTCTTGAATGTTGAATTGGATTCTTTGTTAGATTAATTGCGCTAGTGTTATCACATCTTATGGGTGTCTTATCAAGTGTGATACCATAGTCTTCAAGTTGTCGCTTAATCCATAGGATTTGCGCACAGCAACTTCCAGCTGCTACATATTCAGCTTCAGTAGTTGATAATGCAACTGAATTTTGCTTTTTGCTAAACCATGTGATTAAGTTACTTCCTAAGAAATGGCATGCACCACTTGTGCTTTTTCTATCTAGTTTGCATCCAGCATAATCAGAATCTGAATATGCAATTAGATTTAATGTGGAGTCTCTAGAATACCATAAACCTACATTTTTGTTCCACTTACATATCTTAGTATTCTTTTAACAGCTATTAAATGTGATTCTTTAGGTTCAGATTGAAATCTAGCACATAAACATACTGAAAACATAATGTCTGGTCTACTTGCTGTTAAATAAAGAAGGGATCCGATTATACCTCGATAATACTTTTGGTCAACCTTTTTACCTTCTTCATCTTTGTCCAGCTTGCATGAAGGACTCATTGGAGTTCCGAGGGGTTTCATTGATTCCATACCAAACTTTTTGAGTAGTTCTCTTGTGTATTTGGTTTGGTTGATAAAGATTCCCTCTTTGCTTTGTTTGATCTGGAGTCCAAGGAAGAAGTTGAGTTCTCCCATCATGCTCATCTCGAATTCTCCCTGCATCAACTTTGCAAATTCTTGACAAAGAGAATCGTTAGTAGCACCAAAAATAATGTCATCTACGTATATTTGTACTACAAGTAAATCTTTACTTTTCTTTTCAAAAACAAAGTTTTATCAACATTTCCTCTTGTAAAATCATTTTCTATTAGAATTTACTTAACCTATCATACCAAGCTCTAGGTGCTTGTTTCAAACCATATAAAGCTTTGTGCAATTTAAAAACGTGATTTGAAAACTCGTGATCTTCAAAACCTGGTGGTTGTTCTACATAAACTTCTTCATTTATAAATCCATTTAAAAATGCGCTTTTTACATCCATTTGAAATAAGTTAAATTCATATGACATGCAAATGCAAGTAATAGCCTAATGGCTTCTAATCTAGCTACAGGTGCAAAGGTTTCATCAAAATCAATACCTTCCTCTTGATTATATCCTTTAGCAACCAATCTAGCTTTGTTTCTAATTACAATGCCATTTTCATCTAGTTTATTTCTAAAAACCCATTTTGATCCTATTACTGAATGATTTTTAGGTCTTTCAACTAAAGTCCAAACATTATTTCTTGTAAATTGATTTAGTTCTTCTTGCATTGCTAACATCCAATTATTATCTTTTTCAGCTTCTTCTATAGTTTTAGGTTCAATTTGTGATACAAATGCAAGATGATTACTAATATTTCTCATGTATGATCTAGTCCTTATTCCTTGAGATGGATCGCCTATAATCAATTCCTTAGGATGACTATGAGCATATCTCCAGTCTCTTGGAAGATCTACATCATTATGATCAATATTGACATCATCGTCCTTATGTGAATCATCATCTTTAGCTTCTTGCTCATGATCAGAAGATACTTCAATATTAAGTTTTTCAAGATCTTTTTCAATTATGTTTGTATCTTCCTCATCATCAAGCTTTTCAGAACTAGATGCTAAAGACTCATCGAAAACTATATGAATGGATTCTTCAACTACTAAGGTTTTCTTGTTAAATACTCTATAAGCTTTACTAGTTGTTGAATATCCTAAAAAGATTCCTTCATCAGATTTAGCATCAAATTTTCCTAAATTGTTTTTACCATTATTATGAATGAAACATTTACATCCAAATGCATGAAAGTATTTTATATTTGGTTTTCTTTCATTCCATAATTCATAAGGTGTTTTCTTTAATATTGGTCTTATTAAAGCTCTATTTAAGATGTAACATGCTGTGTTAATTGCTTCCGCCCAAAAATACTTTGGTAAGTTGCTTTCGCATAGCATGGTACGGGCCATGTCTTCTAGAGTCCTATTTTTCTTTCAACTACACCATTTTGCTGTGGAGTCCTAGGGGCTGAAAAATTATGATTAATTCCATTTTCAGAACAAAAACTTTCAAATAAGTGATTTTCAAATTCTGTTCCATGATCACTTCTTAGAGATACTATAGTAGTGTTTTTCTCATTTGTGACTTTCTTGAAGAATTTCAGGAATATGAGAAAGTCTCATCTTTGTGAGCTAAAAACATTACCCAAGTATATCTAGAATAATCATCTACAATCACTAGACCATATTTCTTTCCTCCTAGACTTGTGGTTCTAGTTGGTCCGAAAAGATCCATGTGAAGTAGCTCTAGTGCCCTAGAAGTTGAAACAATGTTTTTAGATTTAAAAGAACTTCTAGTTTGTTTTCCAAATTGACATGCATCACATATTTTATTATTTTCAAAATCTAGTTTAGGTAATCCTTTAACTAAATCCATTTTAATTAGTTTTGAAATAAGGTGTGTGCTTGCATGACCTAATCTACGATGCCACAACCAACTAATTTCATTTATGTTAGCATTGTCAGCAATTAAGCAATGATCACTCAAAGATTTTTTCTAGATCAACTAAGTAAACATTGCCATGTCTATAACCAGTAAATACAATGCTATCATCAATAGAATTAGTTACAGTGCATACAGAAGATTTAAATGAAACATTAAATTTTTATCACATAATTGACTTATACTTATTAGATTATGCTTCAAACCATCAACATAAAGTACATTATCAATAAATGTAGATGGAGTTATACGGACTTTACCAAGGCCCATAATTTGACCTTTACCGTTATCGCCAAACGTAACAACTCCACCTTTCTTTTCTTCTAGGGTGATGAATTCATCTTTGTCACCCGTCATATGTCTTGAGCAGCCACTATCAAGGTACCACTTTTTCTTTGATCTTTTGGCTACAAGACATTCCTGCAACATAATCAAACTTTATGTTTAGGTACCCAAGCTTTCTTGGGTCCTTCATGGTTAGCAGCAATAAAAATTGTTCCTTTCGGAACCCATATTTTCTTAGCTTTAACATTTAACTTGTTGTTATTATTTAACGTTTTGCATTCAAATGATTTATGACCTTTTTCATTACATTTGAAACAAGTTATATTACTTTGGTTGGCTTTTATAAAAATATTCTTTAAGATTTTGTTTCCTTAATGTGTTATATCCTAAACCTGCTTTGTCAAAAACAGCTTTTTGACTATCTAGATCATGTTAAGTTTAGTTGAACTTAAAGTGAATTTCTCAACAATGTCTTTATATTTTTTAACATCTTTCTTAAGAGAGTCATTTTCTTTACTTGCTGTTCTTTATCTAAAGCTAAAGTTTCTAATTGATCTTTTAAATCTTTGTTGAGTTTTTAGTTTCAGATTTTAACAAATCTATTTCTTGATTAAGATTATCTCTTTCTTTGCTAAGTTCTTCTTTTTCATTAGTTAAGTTCTTAACTTCTAAAGCTAATTCATTTTTACTTTTAGCTAAACTAATATTGTCATTTTTCAAAAACTTATACTTCTTTTTCAAGGATTTAAAATCAATCATAAGTTCATTGAAAGCCTCAAACATTTCATCAAATGTAAATTCATTTGAGTTTTCAGAACTTACCTCATTGTCGTTGTCGTCGTCGTTGGCCATGAAGCAGACATTAGCAACTTCTTTTTGTTCTTCTTCTTCGGAAGAAGACTCTTCACTATCAGTCCAAGTTGCCATGTATGCCTTTTCTTTTTCTTGTAGGCCTTCTTAAGTAAAGGACAGTCATATCTAAAATGCCCTGGTTTTTACATTCATAGCATACTAAGGGCTCTTTCTCTTTGTCCTTTTCCTTTTTTTCTTATCCTTTTCCTTTTCTCCTTCCATTTTTGAAACAAATTTCTTTTTGTGGAAGGGCCTTTTTCTCATAAATTTCTTGAATTTCTTGCAAGAGAGCTGTTTCATCATCATCATCATCTTATCATCGCTGCTGCTTCTTCCTTTTTGCAGCTTTGAGGGCGATGGTCTTCTTCTTTCTTGACTCCTCCTCAACATGTTGTTTCATTGAAGCTCATGAGTCATCAGCGAACCAAGAAGCTCTTCCAATGGTAGTGTTCAGATCTTTGGCTTCTTGTATGGCGGTCACCTTGGCTTCCCAGTCCTTGGAAGTGACCTAAGGATTTTGCGAACAAGCTCAGCATTAGTATAAACTTTTCCAAGACTTTTCAAACCATTCACAATATCAGTAAATCTAGTGAACATGCATGTGATGGTTTCATTTTGTTCCATAGTAAATAATTCATATTTATGAACCAAAATATTTATCTTTGATTCTTTTACTTGGTTTGTTCCTTCATGAGTAATTTCCAACCTATCCCAAATTTCTTTTGCGGAATTACAAGTTGAGATTCGGTTGAATTCATTTGAGTCTAAGGAACAATATAAAATATTAATGGCCTTAGCATTTAGTTGTGCCATTCTCCTATCATTATCATTCCAATCCCTTTCGGGTTTAGGAACAATAGTGCCATCAATAAGGTGTGTGGGTGTACTAGGTCCATTTATTATTACTCCCCACAATTCATAGTCCGAAGCTTGAATGAATATTCTCATTCTAGCTTTCCAATATGAATAGTTGGTTCCATTAAAAAGGAGGTCGATTCGTAGAATGACCTTCAGCAAAACTTGAACCAATTTGTGTTGCCATATGGATCTTTAGCCCTTGATCGTGAGATCAAATTCTAAATGAGCACTTGCTCTGATACCAATTGTTGGCCCAGATGGCAACCCAAGAGGGGGGGGGTGAATTGGGTTCTTAAAAATTTAAGACTTTTTAACTTTAATTGATTAGTTAGCAAGATGTGCAAGTGAGATTAACTAATAAGCAATGCACAAGCATTAATAAAGAGAGATAGAGATAGAGAAAATAGCACGGCAAACACAAGATAATTTTATAGTGGTTCGGTGCAACCAACACCTACGTCCACTCCCAAGATTCACTTGGGTCCACACTATAATCTCTCTAGATTACAGCCGAGTTGTTTTCCAAGCTCACAACTCAAACTTGTTGTTTTACCGGGTGCACAACGAACCCAGCTGGTTTTAACTCGGGCTTACCAGCACAAAACCCAACACAAGCACTCCGCTTGTAACGAGGTATACCAACCTCCACTTTCAATCCACTGATTAAATCAAACAAATAAAATGTGTTTAAAAATGTGCTCCCCTTGAGCAAATATACAAAATAAAAGGTTAGAAAAGCCTGAATGTATTGCAGATGGTAGTGGCTTGGCTTCTTCCTTCTTCTCTTTAACTCCTCTTGAAGTGTTGAATCACGCCTCAGCAGATTCTTGACCGTTGAAGACTTTGGAGTTGAGATGAAGCTTTTTCCTCTTTTGAAAATCCTCCGATTTGACCTTTGAAATGCTTGGATTTTCTTTTGACTTTTGTGAAGGAGCAGTGACGAAACTTCCTCTTGGATTTCACTCCTTTTGAATCACTCTTTGAGCTAAATGATTTTTCCAATATGCTCTGTTTTTCCCTCTTTTCAAAGATATTCTTTCTCTCTTTTTGATTTTCTCTCTGTTTTGATTTGAAAAGAACTCCTCTATTTATAGAATCTGCAAAAATATATCCGTTAGAGACAAGGAAAAATAGCCGTTATTCAAAAATCTTACCGTTGGGGCTGATGTGTCATCGTTAAAAATCGCGCCCAGATTTGCTGGAGTCGACTCATGCTTTTCCCGAGTCGGCTCGAGCTCGATTACCAAAAATAGAAATTTTTAGGGGTCGACTCGCGAAAAGTGTCGCTCTGGGAGTCGACTCGGAAAAGGGGAGTCGACTCGAGAAGTGCTCAAAAAAATGGTCTTTCTGCCGTCTGAGCGAGTCGGCTCGCACAGTCAGAGTCGGACTCGAGAAAGTTGGGGAGTCGACTCGGAAACCCTTGAGTCGGCTCGGGACGATACAAAAATCAGAAAAATGTTCTGATTGACTTTAAAACTTGTCCCAATTAAATTTGAAATATAAATTGACTTGAATACATTAACATGATTCAAACATTTTCATTAATTCATTGATTTTAAAAATGTATAAAAATTCTTTTTGAAATTCTAAGTATAGCTTGAAACTTTTTCTAATTGATTCAAAACTCATTACATAACCATTGATAGTTCATTTTTCAATTTGAAAAGCTCAAGGTTTTTGATAAATAAACACATGTTTTCTTTAAGGTACTCATGGCTTTTGGAAATCATCAAAATCAATAAGTTGGGGCAATTATGTTTCAATAATTCTCAACATCTCTGACTTTATCATCAATGAAATCCATCTTCATATCAAGATTGTCCCGTCGAGCAAGGCTTCCATGTATCTCAGACAGTACAGGCCGCAATC
>UESW01003035.1:65696-128340 GCA_900491605.1 Calamus simplicifolius | reverse complement strand
ACATCAGCCCTTCCCTCCCTCAAACCCAACAAAGACTATTCTAATCAGGACTGGAAATCCTCTGGGAATCACTTATAAAATTTTAGATATTTGTGCATCAACAATTCAATTCCTGCGGGAAAACTAGATTTTTAATAATGGTAATTATCTCTAACCTCTGTAAACTAAATTTTCCTTTCTCCCTGCAGTGTGGAATTGTAATCTAATTGAAGCTGTAACGGAAAGGGTTTTTCCAAGAAAAAAACTGCGTTAATCTCTTTGAGAGTAATCCCTATGGGAGATGACGCAATAACATGTTAGCATTATTATCACATCACGACGATTGCGAGGAGGCCCGCCAGGGAGATTAGGACACAGATACCAGTTCTTGATGGTGGTGGTCTATAACACGGCCATAACAGAAATAAAACGACAACAAAGCCGACGAGGACCCATCAGAAACAGGGGGTGTCCGAGCCTCATGCACAAGTTATAAGTTGGGTCCGTCGCATGCTTTT
Organism: Calamus simplicifolius; assembly: GCA_900491605.1. Taxonomy (NCBI): domain Eukaryota; kingdom Viridiplantae; phylum Streptophyta; class Magnoliopsida; order Arecales; family Arecaceae; genus Calamus; species Calamus simplicifolius. The sequence goes on along the minus strand of UESW01003035.1, from coordinate 127,843 downwards.
TTTAATCCATTGACTGTGTATCCTTGGAGTGGTGATTCTCAAAGTCAGCTGCTGGAACTGGCAAAAGATTGTATTCTAGGATTCCCTTCTCACGTAGGACGGCGACGTTCTCCGTCGTGCTGATAAGGTTGCTCATCGGCCAGGCATAGCTGGAAATTAATGGCCGTAGGTTGGCCGCGACTGCTCCAAGTTTATGAGGTTCTGCAGCCGGGGTCTGGTGGCTTGCTCGATCCAGATGTGTGGGATCTCCAACGTGCCAGCCATCCGGAATGTCACGTCGATGAAGCTGTTCGCGTATCTCGAAACTAAGTTCGTCAGATCCTTCGCACAGGGTATGCGTGCTCGCCTAGGCGATGCTCTGCTCCGCATTAAACTAAAGCAGAGCATAAGCAAGCATTTAATGAATGGGAGCCGCAACTTCCTCTCGAGCGATTTGAGTTGCCACATGGTAGCTCTAGGTCCATTAGGAGGTTGGCCAAGGTGCAAGTACGTAGCACAGATGTAGCAGATGAACCGGGCGGTCTCCGTCGTGGGATCTCTCTTTTCTTTAGGTAATAATAGGCCGCAGCACATCTCATAGTCACATTCCTCTTCGTGATGTAGTAAACAGCCGGAAGAAATAGGAGCAATTCTTCCTCGGTGAGCCTGCCATAATCCAACGCCGGGAACGGGACGTAGATTAATTGGAACAGCTCCTCAAGAATGAAGTAGGGATCTGGTTCTCCAGCAATAATAGGTGGTCAACCACTCGGTCGAATACACCGACTCCTCCATCGCCTCCGCATCATTCGGAAAACCGTAACCGATGAAAAGCTCGAAGCAGCCGTCGAGCACCATTATCTCCACGAACTGTGAGGAGGGAGGGTGGCGATTTCTTCCGAGTAGAATTTCCGAGCTTCCCTCTCTATTCCCCGCTCGACGCATTCCCAGTACCTCTGAACGTCGGTCTTCACATCACATCGTGATTATATAACTCCAGTAACTCGAAAGATCAGTCTGTGTAGGTTCTGATCAGTTTGATGGTCCCCTGCATGTATTCTAGGCCTTTTGCTGTGATGGTACGGCCTGATGGAGGTGACCGTTGGATTATGGGCGTTGTTGGTTCCCTGCATGTGAGGGAGGGAATTCGGGGCCTCTCAGACTGACGAGCTGAGGCAACACGTTCGATCAAGCCATCTAACTTATCTTTTATCTCGGCATGATCTCCATTCCCATCCATTTCTCACCTTTCCGGTGCTACGCTATCAAAGAAGTTCAGCTCTCCTGCGTATTTGGTTGTATGAGTTGCTATTCACAGGACAAACTCGATGGAGACACGAGTCCAGTTAAAGACTCGAGTCTCATCGACCGGAACAGAAGCATGCATGAGGGGAAAGAAAGGTTAATGGATGGCGGCGTCGACCGAGTCTGCGGAGCTGCGAACAGTCACCTAGCTTGCAGGCTGGCGGCGGTGGCCACGCTCTGGCCAAACAGAGCTCGGTCACTGGGACGGAGCTCAGCCGACGGCGGCGGCGAAAAGGAATAAGAGGAAGGCTTCGGGAAGGGAAGAAAGGGAGAAGAGGAGGAGGAGAGAGTGATTGAGGCGGTGGAGGACGGTGAGGTAAACACAGAAGCAAAGTTCCATCATATGAATAAGAAATTAATTACACTTGTATCGTATACTCAACTCAACTCATCTCTAAGCTTTTCCCATGGATCACTTCTATCATGTACGAATAAAATTTTTTGTTGTTGCTGCACTAGCTAATAACAAATATTTTTTGATTAATAATACCAAATAATAATTAAATCATTTTACCTATGGAAATACTGACCTTAGTACGCATTTGAAGTTGCCGCTATATCACTCCTAATTTCCAACGTTGCTCCTGCCTCCTCGCTCCATTTGAATGTTTATAAAATGTAGCACCGTTCTCTTCGGCTAGCCTTCGATGATGGGACTGAAAAGAGACAAGGAGAGAATAGAATCAAGGAAGATAGCGACATATAGCTCTTTTCCGTCTCTCGTTTAATTTTTTTTCAAATTTTGGACATCCTTTCGTCGATTTTCCGGCGATCGAAGTCGACGCCTCAGATGGTATATATTCTCACTGATCTTTACGCTGCTCTGCTCTGTGTTTCTTTGCGTTCGTTTCTTGTCTTTTGGCGGAATTTTTGAGGGTTAATGAGCTCCAATTGGTGGCAGTTTTGGAAGATGGGAGCCAGCTCGGTTGATCTTATAGCATTGCTGGCAGTTTCCAAGATTCTGTGGTTGACTGAAAATAGAAACATTGGATAACAAATAGAAGAGGATCGGAACTGATTAGAGCTCTTACTGGAGGAGGAAAAGAGATTAAAACGAGCAATGTTGGCAATGCGGCTGCTGCTGGCTGGTTCTTTGCTGGAAATTTATGAAATTTATGATCAAAATATCAGATTATCGTTGACGTTGGTTCAATTTGCTTGTTTAGGATTTGTTATGTGTGCTGCTGCTTAAATTTAACAGTTGCGAAATCTGTACATTTGTTGTTTGTAATAATTACATGATTTGGATCTCCATGATTCAAATTTTACAAACTTTCTGGGTTTTGTTTGTTGTTGATCTTGCATTGGAAAGTGTTCATGCATCTGTAGTGCGTTATCCAAATGTTAAGAATTTTGAAAGATATAATTACTCTTAATGTCCTTACTTCTAAAATTCATTTTTGAAAGATTAAAAATCACTGCCAGTGATTAACAGTCTTCCCTCCTAAAAAAAAAAAGAAGCTTTGATTAAATAAGTATTAGAAACCGCATTCACTGTCAATTTTAACTAAAAAGAATTGATGGTTATTAATAGCAGCTGTTGTCACAGTCTTTGATGTCTCTGGTTTTAAGCTGCTTGTGCTATAGATGTTTTATAGCCTTCTTGTTCTTGAATAATGAATTGAAGGACCTATAATATTGAAGTACTAATTCACCTCAAAAAGTTGCTTGGAGTTACTGTAGCAGTGTGTTACTGTAGCAGCTCCCTGGTTCTTCTCCCTTGGTCTGCTTTAAGATTGGTGCACTGGCCCGTGCAGTAGTGATCTCCAGTGATCTTGTTCTCTTCGAGTACTTGCAGTTTGGTTCTGGTTCCCTGCCTTCCCCTCCGGTCCAATGGCTTCGGATGATGGTTCCGATGGTCGAATTCCTGGGCGACGGGCAACGAAATCGAGCTTCCACTGGGTTCATCTCTCCGATGCCGGCCGAGGTAGCATTGCTGGAGGCCCGTTACCCTGACATGGTCCAAGTCCCGATGGCGGAGCTAAAGGCTGAATCAGTGGAATGGCAACAACGGGCTGTGTTGGTGAGGACATTCCACCGGTGGGTTCCAGCGGAGGCTTTCCTTAGGGAATTCCAGCGTGATGGCATTCCAGGAGAAATCATTCCCCTTAGTTTGGCGTTCCGGTGCCACATCTTCCGGTTTGCCGACTCTACCGCCCGTGACATGGTGCTGAACCGTCCATGGATTGTAAACGGACAGCCGGTTGCATCTGAAATTTGGAGGCCGGAGTTTTTTCCGGCGGCGGACGCTGTTACGTCGGCTCCTATGGATTAGATTGCCTAACCTCCCGATCGAATATTGGAGGAAGGAGATCCTCGGCGAGATCGTTGCGCCGATTGGCCATTTCTTGTTTGCTGACGCAGCGACTCTGGCGAGGAACAGGGGTGCTTATGCCCGGGTCTGTGCCCGTGTCGAGCTCCGGTCTCCTCTCCGGTCGGGGTCTCGGTTGAGGGGCTTGTCAGGGCCATTCTGGCAACAGTATGTTTACGAGAGTCTGGATGGTATATGCCAGCACTGTGGCTCGTTGCTCTGCAGTGGCTGTTCTTCATCGGTAAGCCCTGCTGCTCAGTCATCTTCGGAAGCCCCCTGTTCGATTCCTGGATGTCAGCAATCCGCCAGTGCTTCGTGGCTCAGGGCTCCCAGGCAGAGACTAGGGGGAATCTGATGAAGGAAAAAGCCCCAGGGTTCCCTGCTCCCCGTCCCATGGCTTCATCTCCGTCCTTGCTCCAACAGTCTTGGCTGAGGGTGGGGTGCGCCGCCAAAGCTAGCTCGTTGGCGAGGTGCTCATGGCCAGAAGGCTCCATTTGATTCCTGAGGATTCGGGAATGGCTAAGGGAAAAATAACGAAGGAGGGTTCTGTGAATGTCAGCGTGTCGGAGTCTTCTGGGCGTGCCAGTTTTCTAAGGGGGGCAACAGTAATGTTTCAGCTGTTTCAGAAATTTAGCAGATTGAGGTGATTTCTCCCAATTCTTACTGTCCAAGAACCCTTTTTCTTCTCTTGGTGTTGAATCTAGTGATGCTAGTCCATCGGGGAGCAGGGATGCTTGTCCGGGTCCCCTCAAGCGGGCCCATCCAGCGAGTACTTGGCCCCTCGACTAGTCACTAAAAAAGTTATAAGGAAGGGCAAAGGCTGTGCTTCTTCCTCCAAAACTAAACAGGTCAAATCGGATGGTCCTGTTCATTCGATCGCTGCTCTAGGGTTATCTACTGTGAGTTCGGATAAGGGTCTGGTGGGTGAGACGGCCCAGTCTTTTAGGACCACATGCTCCTCTTCCCATGCAGATATCCTAGGCCAGGATAGGTCCAAGATCCATCGATCAATCTCTCGGTCTGAGGAGGCTCAAGCTTCGATGATATGCATTTCACAGATCCCTGAAGTTGTCACTCGCTCTGAGTGCCTTCCTGATAGTGCCATGGCAGAAGTCCTAGGGGGGCCTAGATTCCTCTTCCTGTTAAATGAAGATTCTTGTTTGGAATGTTCGAGGAGCTCGAAAGCTGTCGTTTCGATCCTCTTTGGCAGATTGATGCAAATTCATAACTTCGATATTTGTGTTCTTTTAGAAACCAGGTTGTCGGGGATGGTTTGGCTTGGTTTCGGAGATAGATTGTTCATGCTTGGTCCACGGTTGCGGTTGAGGCTGTGGGCCTATCTGGTGGTATTATTGCCATCTGGCGTTCCTCCGTTGTTACGATTGATGTGGCTCATCAAAGTAACCAGCATCTTGGCCTTATTGTGTCTGAGGGGTCTGTCGACCCTTGGCTTCTCTTGGTTGTTTATGCCGGTAATGATTACCGGGTAAGATGGACTTTATGATCTGATCTTCTTCCCTCCTTGCCCAGGGCCTTCCTACCATTGTTGCTGGAGACTTCAACTGTATCTCTGATGTCAGTGAAAAACGTGGGGGTAGAAGGGTCACTGGTATAGCTGATATCTCTGAATTCAGGGCTTTTATTAGTTCTGCTGGTCTTTTGGACCTGGATTCTTGGGCCCGCAATTCACCTGGTGTAACAACCGTTAGGGCTCGGCTAGGGTTTGGGAGACTTGATAGAGCATTGGCTTCGACTCAATGGCTTCAGAAATTCCCTCTGTTTCTGTTACTCATCTCCCGAGGATTGCTTCTGATCACTGCCCTATTCTTATATCTACTGAGGTTGATCATTATCAGCGGAGGCAGTTCAGATTTGAGCAGTTTTGGTCTACGTATCGACAGCCCGGGCTATCATCACCCAGATCTGGCACCTTCCTATCCGGGGTAATGCTGTTTATCGTCTTTCTCGTCGTCTTTTGCTGACTAAACGAAGGCTGGCCAGATGGAACAGAATGGAGGTTGGTGATTTGATTAGATAGGTGGAAGTACTTGAAGCTGATATTAGTGCTCTACAGGCTAAGGAGGATCAGGAGGGTATCCTATTGGACTCTGACCTATCTGCTCTTCGAACCAAGCTTGCTTTACACCACTCTCTTCTCACCCAGCAGGAAATCTATTGGAGGCAACGGTCTAGGATCCAGTGGATCCGCGAAGGTGACCGTAACACCAGATTTTTCCATCAGGTCACCATGAAGTGTCGTGCTGCGAACAGGATTCGTAGAGTTGCTGACGATTTGGGTCTCTATCATGAGGATTTTCCTTCGATTCGTGACAAGCTTCTTCGCTTCTTTAAGGCCAGATGGTCGGAGTCCTCTGGATTAGGTTCTTCGGTCATTCAGGTCACTATGTCTAGAAAGGTCTCCTCTCTGGAAAATGAAATGCTTATCCGTCCTGTTACTGATGATGAGATTCGTTTGGCGTTATGGGAGCTTGGGCCGGATAAGGCCCTGGGGCCTGACGGATTTCCGCCATTCTTCTTTCATCATTACTGGGACATTGTTGGTTCAGAGGTGACTCAGGCTAATCATTTTGTCTTTCAAGCCAAGGCCATCCCTAGTGAGTGGAACCGGACTCTTATCACTCTTGTGCCCAAATGCAATGATGCTTCCCTTCCTCAGTAATTTCGGCCTATTAGTCTCTGTACTACTCTGTACAAGATTTGTGCTCGTCTTCTGGCTGGCCGTCTCCGCCGGATGATTCCCGCCTTATTGCAGTGGAACAGGGGGCATTTATTCATGGGCACAGTATTTCAGATAACGTCCTGATTGCGCAGGAGTTTATGTATGATCTTCAGCGTGCCCCGGCCAGACAGTGCCTTATGGCGGTGAAGCTGGATATGGAAAGAGCCTATGATAGACTCAGCTGGGCCTTCCTGGATCACTCCCTTTAGGAGTTTGGTTTTGATGATCAGTTCATTGAGTGGATTATGGCTTGCATTCAAAGGTCTTCCTTCTCGCTAGGAGTCTGACTGAATTTTTTCACTCTTCGATGGGGTTGCGTCAGGGATGCCCTCTATCCCTCCTTCTGTTTATTTTGGCGGCTGACGATCTTTCCCGTGCCTTCTATAAGGCTCAGGCCGATCATAGTATTGCCCTTTTATGGCCAACCCTGGGGGTCCTGCGATATCTCATCTTCTTTTCGCTGATGATTGTATTTTGTTGGGTATGGCTTCTATTGCCAACGCTGCTTCATTTGCAGATATTATTCAGCGGTATTGCCAGGCTTCGGGCCAGAAGGTCAATGTTTTCAAGTCTTTATTTGTTTCAGCCCGAAGACTGCTAGAGCTACCAGGGCAGCTATAGCCCAATTACTGGGTATCTCTTCTCAGTCTGACCGATTACAGTACTTGGGGGTTCCTATGACCGGTCGTCATCCTTGTTGTGCAGACTATTTTGCCCTGGAGTTGAGGGTTCAGAAGCGCATTGAGGGGTGGTAGGTTACGGATTATCTATGATGGCCAGGGTTACTATCATTCGGTCAATCCTTTCTTCTCTTCCTATGTATCTTCTTTCCAATGCTGCCATACCATTAACTTGCCTTAGGAGAATCGAGAGATGCTTCAGGGATTTCCTTTGGGCTTCTAAGCAGGATGGGCATGGTATCCACCTTATATCTTGGGAGAGGATTTGTATGCCGATCCAGGAAGGAGGTCTTGGTATTCAGTCGTTGGCAGTCAGTAGGGAGGCCCTATTGGCCAAGCATGCCTCGCGGTTCATCCTCGACCCGCAATGCCTCTGGAGTTCTTTTATGCGCGCGAGATATGGAGATTGGTCTTCCTCAATGCATATTCAGTCTTCTCGGCGTTATTCTTCCTTTTGGAAGGAGGTATGTCGTTATGGTAGCTCCATTCTGAATAACACCTTGTGGATGATTGGAGATGGCTCTTCCATCGATGTTATCCAGTATACCTGGTTTTTAGACATACCTCTTTCTCGTTGGCCTTCCTTCTTTAGTATTGACATTCCAAGGAGTATGACAGTTAAGAATTTGCTCTCTTCTGATACTCCCTCCTGGGATGCCCCGATGGTGACCCGTTTATTTGTTGTGGAGCTCTCTCATCGGATCCTGTCCATTCTGCTCACCCCGGGTCTATCTACGGATATCAGACTTTGGAGGAGATCTTGCCTATCCAGGGCCCCCACAAAGGATCTTGTGCAGTTATTCAGGCCGCAATCTCAGGGGTCAGTGGAGGCTGCATGGATCTGGAAGCTTCCCATTCTTCCTAGGATCCAGCTCTTCATATGGAAGCTTCTGTAGGAATGCCTTCCTACTTGTGCATTATTGCTGGTGAGGAGGGGATTGCCTATCCAGCCTACATGTCCATTATGCGGTTTGGAGGCGAGACCACTGCTCATGCCATTTTCTCTTGTTCTAGAGTGGGGCGGATCTAGATGTCCGTTGGCTACCAGTGTAGACTAGATCATGTGGATTCTCAGTGCTCTTTTTTCTTGGAAGACCTTCGGTAGGCTCCTCACTACAAAAGTTCTATTTGGGCTTCGACCGCTTATCAGATTTAGTTGTCTAGAAACCAGATTATCTTCGCTGATGCTTCTATATCTCACCACAGGATCATGTGGAATATTTGATCTCTGACGACGGATTGTGCCCGTGGTCTCGGCTATGGTGATTTTGACTCTGCTGGCCTCTGGGGCTCCCCTGCTGCTTCGGCAGCGAACCGGCATACGGTTTTTATATCTTGGGAGCCCCCTCCTCCAGGGTCTGTCAAAATCAACTTTGACGGAAGTGTTCATGGGTGATTAGCGGGTTCTGGATTTGTCATTCGTGGATCGGAGGGAGACCTGTTGGCGGCTGGTGGATTTGGCAGTCTGGACTCATCGGTCCCTATGGCTGAGCTATATGCAGCTTGGGCGGGTATCTCCTTTGCAGTCCGGTCTATGCATGCTTATAACCTCATTATTGAGGGTGATTCTATGACTGTTATTCGGTGGCTGTGAAGGGACAGTGTCTCCCAACCCACTATTAATCCGCTATTGCAGGACATTTGGGCTATTTTCAGTGAGATCCATGGAGCTCAGATCTATCACACCTATCGCGAAGCTAACTCGGCTGCCGACTGGGTGGCTTCGAGCGTGGCGCACCATTCAGGGTTTTGGTGTTGGAGGCAGGGTGATCACTGTCCTCTTATTTTACAGTAAATAGTGTATTCTGACCTTTATGGGCTGACTCGTACTCGTGTTGTATGATCGCCCGTTTGTACTAAAAAATAAATAATAATAATAAATTATGATGTGACTTGACTATGAATAGATGGAGCAGTTCTTTTGATTTTACCTGCAAATATCAAGGAATGAGGTCGGCCACAAATGGATATGGTTCGATCTAATTGGATCATTTTATGATTTAGTTTAGCGAATCAATGTTGGTTAAATTTGATTTAAAGCCGTTTGGGTTTGGGTTAAAACAAATCAATTGAAATTTGTTAGAATAGGTCTAAGTCAGGTTAGATTAGGACGGTCTCGGGCTGATTTAAATCAATTGATTAACTTAGATCAGGTCTAAAGATGGTTTGAATCAATATTTGATTGGTTAGAATCAGACTCAAACCAAGGTCTAATTATGTTCAGGTTGATTCAATCAAACTCAAATTAGGATCTTTTGGGTTGAATCACAGTCTGATTTAGTTTGATTCAAATCAATTAGATCTAGTTTAGATCAAATCAATTTGGGTTTTGCACTAGTTCAAATCAAGCCTATGTCAAAATTGAATTGGATTGGGTTGAACCATTTGGATTGGTTTAGGTCAGGATCCAGAATGGGTTGAATAAATTTAAATCAATCTAGATCGATCAGAAAGAAATTGGCTTGGTTTAGCTTATATGCAATAAACTCAAATCAATTGAGATAGATTAGCCTTGAGTTCAATCCTATTTTGAATTGGCCAGTGTTTAAAATGGATTGAATATATTTAAATTAACATAGATGAGAATAAATGTTTGGGATTAACTCAAACCAGCCTTGGATCTAAACAATTTAGATTAAACATCAGTTGGTTCAACCAGTTTGAATGAAATTGATGTCCGTTTTGATTTGATTAACCTATATTAACTTGAGCCCATATTAGATTAGGTTTAGGTTCATGTCTAAGATCTTAATCAATAAGAGAAGGAAGTCCATTTTACTAGAGCGCCGATTTGTTTGAAAGAATTTACTTAAATAAAAGAATAAATACATTAAAAAAATAAATATATTAAAGACTACTCAACGAAATTTCTTCGCCAAACAAAAGAAAAAGTTCATTTCGTTAAAGAAATGGTTTGCTTGGGCAAACTTAACTTTAATACAAGAGAAAGTAGATACATTGAGAATCGGTCGGAAAATTTTTCTTATCGACTGAAAGAATGAAATCTTCTTTGTTAAAGAGCTAGCTTGTTTAAAAAAAATATATTTGAGTGAAAGAAAAATAATTAATAAAAAAAATTAAAAAGAACTTTTCTCACTTAAAAAAGGAGGGCAGTTCTACTAGAGAGGAGACCCACTTAAAAAAACTTTACCTGGAAAAAAGAGAAGATAAATTACCAAATGAAAGAGCCATTTAGGAAGATCCACTTGTCCAATTGATGAGGGGAATTAACTCCAATCGACTTACAAAAACTTTGCTTAGATATCAAGTACCAGTGTCACACCACCCCATAAAGAATATCCCTCACCACATAAGGACAAACAAATTAATACATGTAGTATATTATTTGCAACTGGTTGCTCCACTAGATAAGTCTAAAAGAATATATGTTTTAGATTATCCGCAAAAATATGTGACACATAGCAAGTACAAATAATCATTGTACTTGCTAGACCTAAAAGAAACCCATTCATAAATTCATGTGGTCAATAACTAATCTCGATGGCTAAGTCCAAATCATAATCAGACAAAAGAATTCCAAACTAGTTTCACAGTCATGCAGTAATTTTAAAAATCCATAAATTTTTATAGATAAGATTCAAATATTCATAATAGATGCACTTATAGCCAATCAACCGATATGATTTTTGATGCATCATAATTTATTACCCTATTTCAATAAAATATATTAAACTTGAGCTATAAACTTTAAATTAATTTTTCATTTATGTAAGAGAGTCATGCATAAATTTTTGATTTTCAATACGCATACAATATACATAATAGTTTTCATAATATGAAACTATGCATAATTAATTTTCATAATTTTAATATTCAATATTTATTTTTTTTAAATATAGGAATAAATTAATGTAATATTAATTTTTGAATAAAATATGTTGTACGTATGCTTTGATAATATGCTAGAGCTAAAGGTCCTTACCGTTTTTCAAATGTGATTGCTTGCACTCATAGACACATATGACTAATTCTCCTAATTTCAAGGGTCTATTGAGGTCAAAGGGCTTAATCAATGGAATGACCTTCATCACCCTTCAACCAAGAAGGAAACAAAAAAAAAAAGAATACCTATGACTAGTATCTTAAGGGATAGAGAAAAAAAAAGAAAACTTTCAATCAGCTCTGACTTATGATTCACTTAGAAAGAGAAAAAAAAAAAAGAAAAAAAAAAGAATTATTTTTTCTATGAAGAGAAAAGAATAAAGGTTTCGACCTCTCTAGGAAACAACTCAAATTTTTTTCTTTGTACCAATTGCCTTTGAAATTAAAGAACTTCAAGAGGTTTATTAATAAAATTTTATATTAAAAGAGCTTAAGTATATTAATATGGAGTTCTTTTAAAGCCAATAAGTTTCCATATTTCGTAAGGTACTAACTTTCTAAAGCCAATATTTTTTATTTTCATTAGAATACTAAGTTTTTAAAGAAAACTAAAATAATAAATATCTAAAAATAGATTCCTACCTCTCACTAAATTTGTAACTCATCTAATAAAGTTTTTGCAAGAAAAAATAATAAAAATTAGATAAAAATTATCAAAAAATTATTCTAAAATTATGAGTTATGAAATGATAATTTTATAATTTTTTGAAAGCTTGTCAACATTAATTTATATTTACTAAATTACTTATAATTTCATCATCCAGTCTCCATTTAGGGTGATTTAAAGTACATTGGAAAGTAGTGATTTAAAGTGCATTGAAAAGTTAACTCAATCCATATGTTATAAAAGTGGATTTACTGAAAAATTTTAGCTATATTGGTTTTTATGAAGCTTTCATTTTAATTGATGTGCGTCAAGTTAGAAGTATTACAATAAGTTTGTATAAATAACTTGGCCATAAGACCAACTTTGAGTAATTCAACATTATTAATCCTCATTGTTCTTCCCTTAGGGGGCTTACAAGGTCCCATTTACCATTTTTTTGTCAAGAGCTAGAAGCCCCTCCTCCATTGCTTTTGTCCATCCAAGATGATTAGCCACGTCAGTACTTCATGATAAATGTTACGGTCATAATTATGCAAATATACAAGCAAACAAAACACTAATATTTTGGTGAGAAGACAACCTTCAGAAGGATAAAGCCTCTTAGGTTAGGCATCTCTTTTCCTTATCGTTGTACTGAGTCCCATCATTAGTGTGAAGGACCTTGGCTTAGGCATATATCATTGGCTTTTCACCAGTTTAGAAACTGTATGAAAATGAATGGGGCTTCATATTTAGTTTTGAGAGGAGTCTACTTAGAAAGGCCTTTAGGCAATAGAGCTACCGTATAAGAATTAGGGCATTGGCCTTATATATTAAACTAGATGATTATACCTATTAATTTAAATTGTGATGTTGTAATGCTTCAAACCTACCTACTGATCCAATTAACTTCGTTAGTGGACTAAAACTATATAGCCCAAAAACTCGAGTGAAAGTATTTCATGGGTGGTCCTTTCCTTATGCCTACTAACTTCTGTATACTTGGGTCGGCTCTAATATTATTGTAATGCTTTAAGCCCAGTTGCTAGCCCAATTAACTTAGGGGATAAAAACGCATGGTCCAAAAACTCAAGTGAAAGTTAATTGGTAGCAGATGAATTTGAGTTATAAACATATATTACTTTCTTTTCCATCCAACGTGAAACTAACTTTAAGGTATCACATATGTCATATATGATTATATGTGCCTGTTGGTTTGACTCTTATAACTCTCTAGAGTTGGAATCAGAATCATTGATTTTGACTTCAAACATATGTTTAGATTGAATTGGAATTTGATTATGATTATATTAGGAGTCAAGATTAGGTATTAAAGAAATTTGAAATTCAAATCCTTCGCTCAAGATTAGAAACCCATCCCAGTCATTCAAAAGAAAAATTTGAAGGTCATTGATTTCAAATACAAAAAATTTAATATTATAACATAATACTATTATAATATGATTATAATAATTTTATTGTATTATACTATGTCATATCATATGATAATATTATTATTATATTGTACATATTATATGATATAAGATAATAATTATTTTATATTACAATTATAATATAATTTTAAATATGGATTGCTCATCTAAGATTATAAATTCTTTCCCATATTGTGAGTGGTTGCCATTTTACTTTTCAATATAGTAGAATTATTGTAGAATTTACTTTTCGTTAGTGTTATTTTGTTTGGTTTGGTTGGTTTTTATGCGGAAGAACTTCACTATATATATATATATATATATAGTATGTATGTAAGTATGTATGTATGTATGTTAGTTATCTGATGATAGATTTAGACCTAAGTTATGGTATTTAAGTGATCGTGTTGTGGATACTATTATATAATGATTTTATTATGTTATTTCTTTTTAAAAAAAAATTTAGTTCTATTTATTTGTGAGACTAATGTTAAATTGAGTATATATTAAAAAATTTAAAAACAGTCAAGTTTTTAGCTTAGGAGAAAATTAGCAATTCAAACTGGTTTTGCTTTCTGGATTTGGATGAACCATACACTAACAATATGAATCAATTTGATGTTGATTTTAATTTCTATGAACCAAACGGATGGAAGGAATGGATGATTTTGATTCTTATGTTAGCAAAGTTCGATTCTATTTTAATTCTAATTCTAGCATCTAACCAAATGGACCCTAAGTTTAGTCCATCATTAAAAAAGATGTTGAAATCTTGTGGGTATAGCAGTAGGACTAGAAATGGCCCAAACTGTTCGAGTCAAGATAAAGCAGGGCCCAAATAATTGTAGGACCAGATTCAAGCTAATGCTTTGCTAGGCTTGAGGCAAGTTAAAAGCCCTAACCAGGACTAGAAATGGTCCAAACTGTTATAGTCAAGCTAAAGCAGGGCCCAAATAATTTTAGGACCAGATTCAAGCTAATGCTTTGCTAGGCTTGAGGCAAGTTAAAAGCCCTAACCAGGAATCTAGCTCAATCCTAGCTCAAATTCATTCATAAAATTCACTCAAGAGTCTTTTGGATCATAGCATTGTGGATCAATTAGATCAAGCATTTTGTCCCAATCATGTCAACTAGCTAGGTTTGAGCCCAATTCTTGAGCTGATTTATTTTAATCAGGCTCATTCTAGCATTGTGTTGGGCTCATAATTGACATGTGATAGGAGATAAATTTAAGAATTTTTTGAAAAAAAGAGATTTTTCATGACTTCGGTCTTGCACAAATTTTTTTGCTATTCTCACTTTGTAGGATAATCTCTACACCAACAAGTTTTGGCACTCTCATCAGTGCTTTTGTAACCTATATATATATATATATATATATATATATATATATATATCTAGCTCCTTAAACATTTTGTAATTTCTATGAATTTAATAAAATCTTATGACAGAAATTTCTCTTCCCTTTTACTTTCCAAAAAAAAAAAAAATTGGAGAAAACTATAAAATCTTATGACAAAAATTTCTCTTCCCTTTTACTTCTGAAAAAAATACAAAGGAGAAAAAAAAAGAAGAGAAAACCTAAGCATGGATCAAAATGCAAAATTTTAAGGATCAGCTCAGCTAGATAAGTGACCTGGCCTAGCTCAAATCCAGCTTTGTCAAGCGCAAAAATTAAATAATAAATACTTTCTTAAAATGAGTTATGTGTGATTACCATTGTGTTTGCAAATCTTAAATTTTTTGAATTTTTAATTAAGAATATATTTTTTTAATTTTAAAATTATTTTTAAATTTTTTATGTAAAAAATTGAGATGAGTAAAGCTGAGCTCGAGTATATTGAGTATTTCATTGAGCTCGAATTCAAGCTCTAAATAAAAAATTTGATCGTGCTCAAGTCAAGTTTCAAATTTTAAATTTTAGAGTTGAGTCGAGCTCGAGCTTAACACTGTATTAATTCGACTTGACTAATTATATCCCTAATTATATGCGGGTTACAATTTTAGGAGATAACAGAGCTCCAACCATAATTCTCAACATGGGAGGAAGAACACTTTACATGCGCAATAATTTATTACTAATATCATATCCATTACAATATACCGTCATATCCAAACAAGGATCACATAACCAGCAACCTTAATTTATCTCGGAACCTGCTGCATGGGCTGAGCTACTGACGACCATGCACAGTACCTAGCATGTTATTTTTAGCAACCACGCACGGTACCTAGTTGTTATTTTTAGCATTCCTCTTAGTCTTTTGGCGACTCTTGCGCTTCACTTTTTCTCGGCTGTGTCCCAAAGTTGACGTGGTGTCGCCCTTTTGGGACGAGTTCTTCGTGTTGTCCTCCTCTGTCGGCTTGCTGAATAACCCCTCTAAGTCGATGGGTTTGGGTCTGTCACTGGAATTCTGCAGCATTCGTCACCTTTGTCAGTGACTATAAAAAATTTATAAAATAGCGACGCAAATATTTATCATAAAATAACACCAGAATTGCAATGTAATTGTGATCATGAAATTTACGATATCATTTAAGGATGCATTAATCAGTCGCTAAACAGTGACTCATTTAACGACTCCCAAAAATTTTCGTCACTACGCATTTAGTGCGTCGCTATATAGAACGATGATGCTTTGATAAATTTTTTTTTTCATGAAAACTCTTTCACAATTATCTCTAAAGAAAACCACACATGCAGCAGGGAAAGAGAAAGACTACCATTCCTGCTTAGTTTGATTCAGATGGATTACTGTGTCTCGCTCTAAATCAAAAGATAAAAGCAAAGAAAACAAAAGAATGGCTGAACACAAATATTCCTGCTTCGATGCCGTATAATTAATCTTCAGTTAGGATTAGACTAGATTAATCCTTTTTTATATAGCCATATGTAAGAACGTAACAGGACTTATGATGAACAAGGCGTTGCTCTCACATTTAAGCAAAGCTAATTGTGAAAAAGAAATGAAAAGAAGAGTTCAAGGCAGAGGAGTCGGGATCAAAATAGTGGATGTTTGCAGCAAAAGTTTCAAGCAAGGGCTGCCAATGACATCACTGTATATATTAATTTCCAGTATTTCTCGAAGATATAATACATATATAAATAACGGTTATTATATTTTTGTTATCCTTCCGATTTAACCAAACCGGATTGATGATGGAACAGTCGAACAAACAATGGAAAAAACAAAGTTAAGGATAAAATTAGACAGGAGAGTTTTTTCCACTGCGGTAAAGGACACGTCTTTATCTAAAGATTAAGGATAAAATTATAAAGTTCTCGGCAATCTATAAAAAAGAAAAAAACAAAAAGCATTAAATCATTCACCTTACTAAGAAAATTAGACATTTCTATTTTTTTTGGGATTATGGAATACTGGACTAAATAGAATAAAGGTATTACCATGGTTGAAGAATTACATAGGGCCTATTATTGTTATTTTTTAAATTTTAATTTCCATTTTTTGGGATTATTGGATGGGTTTGGAGTGCTACATAGGGCCTAGATAGAATGAAGGTATTACCATATGGTTGAAGAATTTGAGACAAAGATCGCCTGCTTAGATTGCTTGGGGCGTTACACAGCACTAAATAGAATTAATGAACGTATCGAGAGAGAGAAGAGAGAGAGAGAGAGGTTACCATGGTTGAAGGATTTGAAACAAAGATGGCCTGCTTATCTCTCTTCTCACTTGCCTACTCTGAGCCGGCCGATGCACACACATATATATACATTCAGACGCCTTGCTCTACACGAATTAATGGTGCTGTGTGGGCAAAGAATCTTATCGCTGCTCAACTTTTTTCTGGTAGGATGGCCACAATTCGGGCATCTGATGCCTTCCGTGTCCATGCCGTCTCCACTATAAATATTCGATGCTTTCTTTGTGGACCAAAAAAAAAAAAGTTGATATGCTGTCAGACTTTGACTCGATGCAGGAAAATGCATACGAATCGAATTTAATTTTACTCGAGACGAATATCTTGGAGAATAACATCATTCAAAATTCAGGAAGAAGCCATTTTTCTCCAGCTGGGTGAATAGTAAAAGGCTAGTTTTATCGTTAACCTAAGCATGTACCTCTCAATATTTCTAAATTTTCAAAAAAAAAAAAAGTTCTCGTGTCCCCAGCTATGAGTATGAAATTCCAAGTTGCTTGACTCAAGGACGTAGATATGGTAGGTGATCACCATTATTTGCATCGATCCATTATTATATGCATAGTTATTTAAAACAGGCACACATGCATGCTCGTTAATTAAGAAGCTCTGGCTTCATCTTTTTCATGCCACAAAATTTAATAACGAACTCCATAGTCATGACAGCAGCTGGTATAGCAGAAAATATTGGAGCGGATGGAATGGATCATCATCTAAAGTGAGGTGGTAAGTTCTGGACCAGCTGCAGGCAAAGCATGCAGTGACATCGGACAGCAAATTTGCTCGGGAATTTGGACAAATTTTAAAATTCCCTTACCCTTTTAGAATAAAGTGATGGCGCTGTTGGTTTTGCGAAGCATATTCTCAAGTCATATCGATCAGTAGTGGGAAACGGCCAGCTTTAGCTTGGATGAGAAGGAATGGTCATCTCGAGAACGTATAGTAGAGTGGACGACATGGATGAGGAAGAATATTTTTTTAGAACCGTTGGTGCGTGGAAGGTCTGGTTTGAGGGATGAGGAGGAATATTTAAATTTTTAGCACCGCTGGGTGCGTGGAAGATCTGGTTTGTGGGTACGATAACCCTACTGTTCCATTTTCACCGCCAAATCCCATTCATCGTTACCGAAAATATTATTTGTACCCATTAAATTACTCGGTACACTTCTATATTAAAAAAAAAATAAATTATCCTTCTTTTTTTCTCATCACGCCCCGTACCCTTCTTCCCTAAATATTTCCTTTTCAGCACCATCCCCTTCTCCCTTTCTGGTACTCCCCTCCCTCCCATCTCCTCCCTCTTCCCCAGCACCGCTCCTCGGCACCTAATCTCTTCTGACACCCCAGCTTCCCAACACCACCCTCTTCGGCCTCCAGCGCCCCTTCTTCCTTCCAACACCGTTCGGCCAAACAGGACCGAACAGAGGGCATCTGTTCGGTCCTGTTTGACCGAACAGAGGACCTCCATTCAGTGAGAACCAGAATCAGACATCCAAGGACAAGCACCAGAGATCTACCAAATCTGACTTGCCCTAGCATAGTAGAATATAGCATGATCTGTTGTTTCCTTCTCAATACCACACACTGAGCACATAGGCAGAATACTCATCCCTCTTTCGGATAGAAGTGAGCATGTAGAAAGAATATCTCGAGCCATCTTTCAGATAAAAAGTCTCACTTTAGGGTGAACAAGCAGATGCCAAACCCAAACCAATTCCACCGATACATGAGGGTACGGTCTATAAATAGACAGAAGGTCCCTCATGGAAGCACGAGACAAACAAGATCTCCTCCATACCCTTGTATCAGTAATAGCAACCGGAAGGAGAGGGATAGAGAGAATACGTCGGCAGAGCTCGTTCCCAAAAGAACTGGACAACCGGGAGGACGACCATCCAGAACGATCCAGGAAAATAAAATCACTGACCTGCATACTGATAAGTCTATTTATTATTCCAATTTAACTATTAAAATAAATATTAATTACTTTAAATTTATTAAGAATTGATACTTTTATGGATGTTTGCAGAAAAAAAAGCCTATAAATGGAAAGAGCTCGATTTTTGAAGTCCAACGATGCAGACGACACTCAAATCAAGACTTGGTTTGCCTAAAAAGGAAGAAAGAGACGATTTCGCATGATTTCCAGTGCAAAATAAGGCAGGTGATGTTGAACGGATGGCTGAGAAACTTTCTCATAATATCTGAACGATCTTGAGCATCCGATTGACTCCAACTTTAACTAGGAGAAAACCCTAGACGAGCTCTATAAAAGGAGGACTTCAGCAGTAATTGGGGGAGGAATTTTTACAAAGCTCTTTTTATTCTTCTTTTATTTAGATTAATGTATTTAGGCTGGGAGAGGAAAATTATGGAGGAGATGCTGGCAGCAGCAATGCGTGGCTAGATTCCTTCAACTTGGGATGATGATGAAGCATGTAATCAGTTTTATCTTTCTTTTTTTTTATTTCTATTCAATAAAAATTATACTCTTCTTTATTATATCTTTTGAGTTATTTTTCTGATTGAGGTTTTGATCTGGCATACACGACCTGTACCCTCTATCGACGTACCGTGATCTCAGGATAGTACGTGCCTAAGAGAGACAGATTGTAGTATGATAGATTAGACCCTTAACCTTACAATTATTAGATAGTTTATACTCTAAGCGAACGTGTCGTGACCTCCTGATATGGTCCGTGCCTATAAGAGATAAATTATTCTAATTTTAAATTTATAAAAATTATTACTATTGCAACATTAAAAAAAGAAGATAAAACATGTTTGCATGATGGATTCGGATTCCTGGGTTGCTTCTCCTGTTATTTGAATTTTATTAATTAATTAATTGTTATCTTTTAATAACCGCTATTCTTAATATAATCCTTTATAGATAAATTTTTTTTTCTCTTTCATGAAATAATTGCCTTGATCCCCGAGGATACGATCCTTATTCACCACTAGCTATAGTAGTGTAGGCTTTATTTTGACTACCAATGACAGCGATCAAATTTTGGCGCCATTGCTGGTGATCTAGGCACGATTAGTTCGAAAAAAAATAAAATAATATTACAAATTTTTTCTTAATTTATACTTATTTTTAATTTTTTTATTGTTTCATTATTATTCATGCTTCTATATGAAAGAAAAGAGTAAAAAAAAATTTATTTTTTTTTGTTGAATAGTTATTGTTCTCTTAGCTTATTATTTTTTTAGTTACCTTAATTGTTAGATTTTCTTATTTTCTTTTTAACATAAAAAATTACTTTTCTTTTTTCATAAATCCACTTTTAACGTAATCAACTTTTCCTTTTAATTAATTTACCTTAAAAGAACCTAAAAGAAAACCTAAGACACTTTCCATAAAATATAATTAATTAAAAAAATAAAATATAATAATAAATAATAAATAAAAATAAATATAATAAAAATAAAAATAAAAAATTTTATTTCTATGCTTAGATTGACTTAGGTAAATTTATTTTCTGTGAAACTTAAATTTTTTCATTGACATCTCATAATTTATTAGGAAATTAGAAACTTAATCACAAAAACCTTTAAAAAAAGTAATTAGATTAATTTTGTTTGATAATTTCAAGAGCTGGACATCTGCTTGTTGCACATTATTTCATAATTAACTTTAAGGGCACAAACCCTTAATCAAGATAAGGTGGAGTTGATTACCTTCCTTGGCCCAAAATCACATCTTCATTTTGCATTAACCCAAGCCTTTAACTCTAAAATTAATTAACGTCAGTATTAAGAAACTCGAGCTTAATAGGACAAGACACCTGAAAGAGTTGGACCGGGTCGAGATTGACTGCTTAACTGGTGTCTAGAAAAGAAAGGAAAGTGGTTACTTAATTGGTTCCATTCACTTACCTAGTAAGTGACGGGGAGACTCCCACTGACCTTACCCTTAACTGGCTAGTTGATCAGTTAATTTTTGATTTGGAGGGCTCCAAGGCAGTCTTGGAAGTTAGGAGCTGTTTAGATCTAGGTTAAACCTAAGGTAGAGAGTCTAATCTGTGTTAACTTGATTGCTAATAATTATTAAGCCATAACTAAATTATTCTTCATTGCTCTTAGTTCTAGGAATCTTTTAGGATATTTTCCTTAGAATTTTCTCCTTTCTCTTCTATTATATTAGTTAAAAAAAAACTGAATTACTGTTTGCTTTAGAGTGTATTGGTAGGGTATATGCTTTGTCATCGATCATTACAATCCAACCTCATACCCTTAAACCCTGAAATGGAGAGAACTTGTAGAGCAAACAGAGCACGCATTATGGATCTTAATCAAGAAAATAATCCACACGTCAATTGAAGGAGTACTTCGCCCCTTCACAATATACATATTACCATACATACAAGTACCCCCAGTAGAGGCTGTCCAATATGAAATTAAGTCCAGTATAATCCAAATGTTACCAGCTTTCATGGATTTACAAATGAAGATCCCTATAAACACTTAGATGAATTCTGGGAAATTTGCTCAACTGTCAATATTCAAAATTTCTCCGATGAGGCACTTAGGCTTAAGTTATTCCCTTTCTCCCTAAAAGATAGAGCCAAGTATTGGTTAAATTCACTAGACATTATAATTTCAACTTGGGACCAACTTCAGAGGGAATTTCTTAAGAATACTTTCCTATAGGAAAAACGAATCAAATTAGAAAATCCATAACCAATTTTTCTCAGTTAGAGGAAGAAATGTTTCATGAAATGTGGGAGAGATTAAAAGAATTAACTAGGAAATGTCCGCATCATACAATACCTAAATGGCAGTTAGTTCAATGTTTTATGATAGATTGTCAGAAAGGCATCGACAAATGGTGGATGCCTCATGTGGAGGGACATTTATGCTAAAAAATGAACATGAGGCATGCCAGCTTTTTGAAACTCTAAGTAAAAATTCATGGTGCCACATGTCTGCTAAGAGAGGGGGAATATACAACATAGGTCAGTCTATAGACATCTATATCAAAATTGATGAACTATCCCAAAAACTTGATCAATTCTACAAGTTGGAAACACCTCTTCCCCATCTACTCAATTACATGAGGTTTGTATAATCTGTTCAAGTCCGACTCTTATATAGGGGAATATCCATCCGCATACCAACTTTCTGAGCTTGTTCAGGAGCAAGCCTATCCAGCCCAAACCCGAATGGCTCCTAGACCAGGAAATGATCCATATTCGAATACTTACAATCCTAGCTGGAAAATCACTCAAATTTTTCATGGAAACCCCAACCTATAGTCAATCCAACATCAATTAGACCTAACCATCAGGAGACCCAATTTAGAAGCATGTCATATTCCCAATATCCAAGTGCTCCTCAACCTCCACCAAATAATCATGATCCTACTTTCAAGAGAAGTGTTACAAGCATTGAAAGGGCTAGAAATGAATACTCAACTTCTTCACTCACACACACAATCCATTACAAAACTAGAAACCCAGATAGGCCAACTAGCCACAACATTCAATGAAAGAGAATGGAGTAAGCTACCGAGTCAGCTTGAAGCTAACCCTAGGAACCTAAACATCCAAGGATCCAAACAAGGAGCCCAGATTAACCAACTAAGTGTTATTCATACATTAAAATCTGGGAAACAAATGGATAATCGGATGGATACACATGAAGAAGAAGAATTAGAAGTCCCACCACTTGAACAACTTATTGAGCTGGGTCAACCTGAAACACCTGAGGCATCAGAGTCTAATGTAATGGCAAACCCACCAGTTGAGCCCATGTTAGAAGAAGATAAACAAAAATTAGGGTTGTAGCACCATTCCCAAATAGACTTAAGTTTAATCAAAATTTAGCCCAATTTGATAAGATTTTGGAGGTCTTTAAGCAAGTTAAAGTGAACATCCCTTACTGAACATGATCCAACAAGTCCCAGCCTATGCCAAATTCCTTAAGGATCTATGTACCAAAAAGAAGACCATCAATGTGCCAAGAGAGCCTTTTTGGCAGCCAGTGTGAGCTCTTACCTATAAAACCATATACCAGTAAAATACAAAGATCTAGGATTACCCACTATTTCATGCATTATGGGAACACCCTCATAAATAGGGCTCTATTAGACTTAGGAGCAAGTGTTAATATATTGCCATACTCTGTATATGAGCAACTATTAGGAGAACTAAAGCCTATGAAAATGATCCTACAATTAGCTGATCACTCTTTGAAAGTATCCAAGGAAATAGTAGAGGATGTATTGATCAAAGTTAGTAACTTTATCTACCCATTGGAGTTTGTGATTTTAGAAACTGAACTGATGACAAACCCAAAAAGCCACATCCCAATGATTTTAGGTAGACTATTTTTGGCCATATCTAATGCCCTAATTAATTGTTGAAATAGATTAATGAAACTCTCCTTTGGGAATATGTCAATTGATCTTAATATTTTTAATCTTACCAATACACATCAAACGAGCGACTCAAATTATGTTCAAGATACTGTTTATGATCCAATTGACCTTATGATGAAAAGCTTGACCTAGAAACCTGCATAAACCAAAATGGGAAGCAAATTAATGAGGTTTCTATAATTGATAAAAAATCAAGATGAAAACTTCCAACGAACCACTAGAGAAAGTACCTGAACCACTACCCAAACATCAATAAAGGAAGCACCCAAATTAGAACTAAAACCACTTCCCAAGCATCTCAACTATGCATATCTAGGTCAATCAGAAACCCTGCCTATAATTATTTCAACCGACCTAGACTCATCATAAGAAGAGGAACTATTGAATGAGAATAAAGAAACATTAGAATGGACCATAGCTAACATAAAAGGAATTAGCCCCTCGATCATTCAACATAGGATTCACTTAAAGGAGAAAACCAAGCCTATAAGAGACCCCCAAAGAAAACTTAACCAACTATGAAGGAAGTAGTAAGGAAGAGATCATCAAACTCTTGATAATGGTAATCAAAGCGAGCCATGATGTCTGACTGAAGACGTTAAACTTAGCGCTTTTTGGGAGGCAACCCAAAATTTTTATGTTCTAACCTTTATTTCATGATTCTTATTTTTAGAAATAAGAGACTACTCTGTATGGTCACTCCTAAAATTACATGAGGCATATCTCATCCAGGTGGTATTTCTCCTTATTTTATTCTTCCTTACTTCATTGAGGACAATGAGAATTAAGTTGGGGGTAAGAGAAACCTTTTTGAAAAATATTTTGAAAACATCTTGACATTTTTTTAAAAATTTTAAAATTTTTATAAATCATGTTCTATAAAAGAAATTCTTGAGCAAATTAATTAGAAAAAGGTAATAGAGTTAGAAAGTATTGGCTAATTAATGTAGAGAGCCAATGAGTAGACCAGCTAGTCAAACTTTTAGTAACCTACTAAGGTCATCTAAAGGCTATTAGCACTTCCATTGCACATGCACATTGATGAGGTAAATTAGGTATTAGTTGTAAGGTCAATTGGAGATTAATTATTACTAAAAATTAGTAATTGATATACACCCCAATGAGAAAAACTTAAATTAAAGAAAGAGCTACTTGCCTGATAAAAAAATATATATATATATATATATATATATATATATATATATATATATAAGTCTAAACATTGGTTTCCCATCGAGTAACTGGGCACCTTCGCCTAAGTAAGTGTTGTTGTTCGCGTCAAAAAATGAGCAATGTAAAGATATCATTAAAAAAATTAAAAATAAATAAATAAATAATCTATATCAGGCAGTGTGAAAGTTACCTCAGGTCATGTGCTTAATTTGAGGGTGTATAAAAAATTAATCAAAGTAAGTGATAAGCAAAAATACCATTGTTTCTTACAAGCTAGTACCGAAATGCTAAGTTAGCTATCACAAACATAAGTGCTGTAGATCTATAGATGAACTCTAAGAAAGTTTCTAATAGTTCTGACAACAAAATTTACTTCAGAAACTCAATACTTAGTTAGTGATACTGGCTATCTTCTTTCAACCTTAAGCCTAGATTTAATTTTGCAAAAGAGAATTTTAATGACGCATGGTTTTATTTTAATTATATTGCTAAGGGACTAGCAATGATTAAGTTGGGGGTGTGATAAGTTTTTATTATTCCAATTTAACTATTAAAATAAATATTAATTATTTTAAATTTATTAAGAATTGATACTTTTATGGATGTTTGCAGAAAAGGAGCCTATATGGAAAGAGCTCGATTTTTGGAGTCCAACGATGCAGACGGCACTCAAATCAGGACTCAGTTTGCCCAAAAAGGAAGAAAGAGATAATTTCGCATGATTTTCGATGTAAAATAAGGCAGGTGATGTTGAACGGATGGCTGAGAAACTTTCTCATAATATCTGAACGATCTTGCATCCGATTGACTCCAACTTTGATTAGGAGAAAACCCTAGACGAGCTCTATAAAAGGAGGACTTCACGCAGTAGTTGGGAGAGGAATTTCTACAAAGCTCTTTTTATTCTTTTTTTTATTTAGATTATTATATTTAGGTCTGGGAGAAGAAAATTATGGAGGGAATGCTGGCAGCAGCAATGCGTGGCTAGATTCCTTCAACTTGGGATGATGATGAAGCATGTAATCAAGTTTTATCTTTCTTTTTGTTCTTATTTCTATTCAATAAAAATTATGCTCTTCTTTATTATATCTTTTGAGTTATTTTTTCTGGTTGAGATTTTGATCTGGCATACACGGCATGTACCCTCTATCGACGTACCGTGATCTTAGGATATGATACATGCTTAAGAGAGATAGATCGTAGTATGATCGATTAGACCCTCAACCTTGCAATTATTAGATAGTTTATACTCTAAGCGGACATGCCATGATCTCCTGATACAGTCCATGCCTGACAAAAGATAAATTATTCTAATTTTAAATTTACAAAAATTATTACTATTGCAACATTAAAAAAAAAGATAAAACATGTTTGCATGGTGGATTCAAATCCTGGGTTGCTTTTCCTATTATTTGAATTTCGTTAATTAATTAGTTGTTATCTTTTAATAACCGCTATTCTTAATACAATCCTTTATAGATAAATTTTCTTTTTCTCTTTCGTGAAATAATTGCCCTTGATCCCTGAGGAAACGATCCTGATTCACCACTAGCTATAGTAGTGAGTAGGTTTTATTTTTGACAGCCAACGACAATGATCACATACCATCAAGAATGTCAGAGCACACAAAAGTCGGCCAACGGGACAAGGGAAAGTCAACAATCCACGTGTCCTGAGTGACGTCCACTGATGTTCCATCACCAATCATCCGTGAGGTACTATGCAGGATTGTCGGAGCATAATGCAGACCTCTTTCCAGAAAAAGAAATGACCTCTTTCTAACAGACAGTGATTGGATCCCAAGCCCACCCTCAGCCGTAGGCAAGCAGACAATGTCCCAAGCCAAAAGATGAACACCGTGGCCCTCCTGCATCGATGCCCAGAGAAAGCCCCGAAAGTATCTCTCAATATGCTGCAAACAGGCCAAGGGAATAGCAGTATTAGCCAAGAGGTAGCTAGGCATCGAAGATAACACAGAGCGGATAAGAGTAATCTGCACCATCATAGAAAGCCCAGAAGTCTGCCAACCATCCAGCCGATCAGAGATCTGCCTTACAAGAAAGCTGAAATTCGAACACCGTGGCCGTCTCCCGGTAATTGGAATCCCTAGATAGGATAACCGATCGGACTGAACAGGAATGCCCATAATATGAGAAATAGACCTCTTCAAAGTAGGGGACGTCCTCTGGCTGATGCATATTAAAGATTTGTTAAGATTAACTCTCTGACCCAAAGCACAACAATAGGAGTGAAGAATGGTTGCAAAGGTAGTGACATTATAGATAGAAGCATCCCGAAAAGGAGACAGTGATCAGCAAAAAGTAAGTGGGACAACGAAGGACTAAGGGGGTGTGCTGAATATGGGACGAGAGCCGAAGTCCACAGAGCCACAGAAAGATCCTGGGATAAAGCATTAGCAGAGAGGATGAACAAAAATGAAGAAAGAGGGCATCCCTGTCTCAGACCAACCTCCGAGTGAAAGAACTCCGTCCAACCCCCATTAATAAGGAGAGAGAAAGGTATCCTTTGGATACACTCCATCACCCAATCAGCAAAAAGCTCATAGAAGCCAAACTAATGAAGCGTTCAGCGTAGAAAATCCCACCTCAGTCTGTCATAAGCTCTCTCCATATCGAGCTTAATTGCCATAAGGCACTGACTTCTAGAAGCTCTCTAGAGGTCATGCATAAACTCCTGAGCCAACAGGGCATTGTTCGTGATACTGCACCCCTAAAAAAGCACCCTACTCTTGAGAGATTAGACGAGAGATCACCGAAGCCATCCGGGCTACCAAAAGCCGAGCACAAATCTTATATAATGTGGAGCACAGACTGATTGGCCGAAAATGGTGAGAAAGGAAGTGTCAGGACGTTTGGGCACCAGGGTAACAAGAGTTCGCTTCCAGTCAGAAGGCATATGATTAGATTGAAACACATTCTGAATAGCCAAGACGACGTCCAGACCAACAATATCTCAATAATGACGAAAAAATAAGGGAGGTACCCAACAGGGCCAGAGGCCTTATCGGGGCCCGGGTCCCACAAAGCGAGGCGAATATCCTTCGTAGAGAAGGACCTGATAAGAATGCCATTCTCCACATCAGAGACCTTGCAGGAAGGCAAAACAGGAGGAACAGGGACCCCATTCCCAGACAACTCGATCCACCTAGACTGGAAGAAATTAAGAAGCTTAACCCTGATCACCTGAGGGTCTTCCTCAAAATGACCCTCGTCATCAACTAAATGCCTGATGCGGTTAGCCGACCGCCAACGTAAAGTAGCATGATGAAAGAACCTCGTATTGCAATCCCATTCTTTAATCAACTGAATACGAGACCTTTGCCGCTAATAAATCTCCTGCTGCAACATAAGAGAATGGTGGATGGCCAAAAGTAGATCTGAGGATGGACAGATCCGAATCGAGAAGAAATCCCTCCTGATCCTCTTTTGTTAGGAAAATTATTGAGAAATTGTTTACCCAATTATTGATTTTGATGATAACAAAAAAACCATGAGTATATTCCTTGTGTTTCTGATAGATTTGATAAGTGTTTCAGAAATTAAGACCGGTTATTTATCCAAATGGTCCTTATAAATCAGTTTGAATCGAATTTCAATAGAATTTATTTAAGTTCAAAACTTGGAGCCGACACCTAGAACCACTCGAGCCGACTCCAGAGCGTATCAGAACATTTCAGAATTTTGGCACGGTTCGGAGCCGACACCCGACCTGGCGGAGCCGACTCCAACCTGAGATACAAGAAACTGTTTTCTGCTTCAGAAGCCGGAGCCGACACATGGATTTCGAGAACCGACTCTAACCTGATTCATAGAGACTATTTTTGGAGCAATTCTTGGAGCTGACACTTCAGAAATCGGGAGCTGATTCCAGTCAGCGTTGAGTCGACACCTTGTAAAGTCGGAGCCGACTCCATGTCGAATCAATTTTTTTCTATTTTGGGAAGACGATCTGGAGCCGACACATGAAAAGTTGGAGCCGACTCCAACCTGTCAAGGACGATTTTCAAAAGTGTCAGATCAGCTCTAACATATATATTTTCCACCTAACTCTCAACAGATATATTTTCTTGCGTAGAGAATCATCCAAGGTACATTTCAACGACTATTTTCTCACCTAATCTCGGATTGAAAAATATATAAAAAGGGATTCATCCGTTCAAAAAAAAAGAAAAAAAAGAGAGAAAAAATGAAAAAAATATCAAGAAAATTTTCAGTGAAAAAGAGAAAAATTTCAAAGTGAAATCTCTGAGTCTATGCCTTTCATCTGAAGAGAGATTCAAGAAAAAATTCCAAGCCCTAAAAGTTCAAAATCGAAGGATTTTCAAAAGAGAAAAGAGAAGAGCAAAAGCCCTATTTCTCAAAGTTCTTTCCAACATATTTCGGTCAAGAATCATAGCTGAAGCTTGATTCAACCATTCAAAAGAGAGGAGGAAAAGAAGAAAAGAAGAAAAGCTCAAATCCAGTTGGCTTCAATCAGGCTTTTCTTACCCTTGTTTATTTACATTGCATATTTGTTCAGTTTAAGGAGCTTTACATTGTTGTAAACAATATCTTGATTTGTTGTTTACTAATTCAATCAGAGGGATTGAATTAGTTGAGGTAGTTTACGTCGGGGACAAGCTAGTTTAGCTTGGGTTATGGTTTTGTGCTGGTGAACCTGTGAAAACTAGCTGGGTTTGTTGTGACCCCGTGTAAAACAATAAGTTAGAGTTGTGAGCTTGTAAAATAACTTAACTATAATCAGGGGTTTATAGTGTAGACCCATGAGTTGCTCGGGAGTGGACGTGAGTAGGTTTTATTTTTGACCACCAACGACAACGATCACATACCATCAAGAATGTCAGAGCACACAAAAGTCGGCCAATGGGACAAGGGAAAGTCAGCAATCCACGTGTCCTGAGTGACGTCCACTGATGTTCCATCACCAATCATCCATGAGGTACTATGCAGGATTGTCGGAGCATAACGACAGACCTCTTTCCAGAAAAAGAAATGCCCTCGGTTAGACTGAGAAGGAGTGGACGAGATCCAGTTGCCATACTTGGCATGTATGAAGGAACTTCACAAACAATGCGGATCGAGCAAGAACCGAGAGGCATGCCTAGCAGTCAACGCCTCTCTTCTAACACACAGTGATTGGATCCCAAGCCCACCCTCGGCCGTAGGCAACCAAACAATGTCCCAAGCCAAAAGATGAACACCATGGCCCTCCTGCATCGATGCCCAGAGGAAGTCCCGAAAGTATCTCTCAATCTGCTGCAAACAGGTCAAGGGAATAGCAGTATTAGCTAAGAGATAGCTAGGCATCGAAGATAACACAGAGCGGATAAGAGTAATCTGCACCATCATAGAAAGCACAGAAGTCTGCCAACCATCCAGCTGATCACAGATCTGCCTTACAAGAAAGCTGAAATTCGAACACCGTGGCCGTCTCCCGGTAATTGGAATCCCTAGATAGGACAACCGATCGGACTGAGCAGGAATGCCCATAATACGAGAAATAGACCTCTTCAAAGTAGGGGATGTCCTCTGGCTGAAGCATATTAAAGATTTGTTAAGATTAACTCTCTGACCCAAAGCACGACAATAGGAGTGAAGAATGGTTGCAAAGGTAGTGGCATTATAGATAGAAGCATCCCCAGAAGGAGACAGTGATCAGCAAAAAGTAAGTGGGACAACGAAGGACTAAGGGGGCGTGCTGAATTTGGGACGAGAGCCGAAGTCCGCAGAGCCACAGAAAGATCCTGGGATAAAGCATCAGCAGAGAGGATGAACAAAAATGAAGAATGAGGACATCCCTGTCTTAGACCAACCTCCAAGTGAAAGAACTCCATCTGACCCTCATTAATAAGGAGAGAGAAAGGCATCCTTTGGATACACTCCATCACCCAATCAGCAAAAAGCTCATGGAAGCCAAACTAATGAAGCGTTCAGCGCAGAAAATCCCACCTCAGTCTGTCATAAGCTCTCTCCATATCGAGCTTAATTGCCATAAGGCACTGACTTCTAGAAGCTCTCTAGAGGTCATGCATAAACTCCTGAGCCAACAGGGCATTGTCCATGAACTGCACCCCCTAAAAAAAGCACCCTACTCCTGAGAGATTAGATGAGAGATCACCGAAGCCATCCGGGCTACCAAAAGCCGAGCACAAATCTTATATAATATGGAGCATAGACTGATTGGCCGAAAATGGTGAGAAAGGAAGTGTCAGGACGTTTGGGCACCAGGGTAACAAGAGTTCGCTTCCAGTCAGAAGGCATATGATTAGATTGAAACACATTCTGAATAGCCAAGACGACGTCCAGACCAACAAATCTCAATAATGATGAAAAAATATGGGAGGGTACCCATCAGGACCAGAGGCCTTATCGGGGCCTGGGTCCCACAAAGCGAGGTGAATATCCTTCATAGAGAAGGGCCTGATAAGAATGCCATTCTCCACATCAGAGACCTTGCGGGAAGGCAGAACAGGAGGAACAGGGACCCCATTCCCAGATAACTCGATCCACCTAGACTGGAAGAAATTAAGAAGCTTATCCCTGATCACCTGAGGGTCTTCCGCAAAATGACCCTCATCATCAACTAAACGCCTGATGCGGTTAGCCGATCGCCAATGTAAAGTAGCATGATGAAAGAACCTCGTATTGCAGTCCCATTCTTTAATCCACTGAATACGAGACCTTTGCCGCTAATAAATCTCCTGCTGCAACATAAGAGAATGGTGGATGGCCAAAGTAGATCTGAGGATGGACAGATCCGAATCGAGAAGAAATCCCTCCTGATCCTCCTTTGTTAGGAAAATTATTGAGAAATTATTTACCCAATTATTGATTTTGATGATAACAAAAAAACCATGAGTATATCTTGTGTTTCTGATAGATTTGATAAGTGTTTCAGGAATTAAGATCGGTTATTTATCCAAATGGTCCTTATAAATCAGTTTTGAATTAAATTTTAATGGAATTTATTTAAGTTCAGAACTTGGAGCCGACACCTAGAACCACTCGAGCCGACTCCAGAGCGTATCAGAACATTTCATAATTTTGGCACGGTTCGGAGCCGACACCCGACCTGACGGAGCCGACTCTAACCTGAGATACAGAGAAACTGTTTTCTGCTTCAGAAGCCAGAGCCGACACATGGATTTTGAGAGCTGACTCTAACCTGATTCATAGAGACTATTTTCGGAGCAATTCTTGGAGCTGACACTTCAGAAATCGGGAGCTGATTCCAGTCAGCGGTGAGTCGACACCTTGTAAAGTCGGAGCCGACTCCATGTCGAATCAATTTTTTGCTATTTTGGGAAGACGATCTGGAGCCAACACATGAAAAGTTGGAGCCGACTCCAACCTGTCAAGGACGATTTTCAAAAGTGTCAGATCAGCTCTAACATATATATTTTTCACCTAACTCTCAACGGATATATTTTCTTGCGTAGAGAATCATCCAAGGTACATTTCAATGACTATTTTCTCACCTAATCTCGGATTGAAAAATCTATAAAAAGGGGATTCGTCTGTTCGAAAAAAAAGAAAAAAAAAAGAGAGAAAAAATGGAAAAAATATCAAGAAAATTTTCAGTGAAAAGAGAGAAATTTTAAAGTAAAATCTCTGAGTCCATGCCTTTCATCTGAAGAGAGATTCAAGAAAAAATCCTAAGCCCTAAAAGTTCAAAATCAAAGGATTTTTAAAAGAGAAAGAGAAGAGCAAAAGCCCTATTTTCTCAAAGTTCTTTCCAACATATTTCGGTCAAGAATCATAGCTGAAGCTTGATTCAACCATGCAAAAGAGAGGAGGAAAAGAAGAAAAGAAGAAAAGCTCAAATCCAGTTGGCTTCAATCAGGCTTTTCTTACCCTTGTTTATTTACATTGCATATTTGTTCAGTTTAAGGAGCTTTACATTGTTGTAAACAATATCTTGATTTGTTGTTTACTAATTCAATAAGAGGGATTGAATTAGTTGAGGTAGTTACCTCGGGGACAAGCTAGTTTAGCTTGGGTTATGGTTTTGTGCTGGTGAACCTATGAAAACTAGCTGGGTTCGTTGTGACCCCGTGTAAAACAACAAGTTAGAGTTGTGAGCTTGTAAAACAACTCAACTATAATCAGGGGTTTATAGTATAGACCCAAGAGTTGCTCGGGAGTGGACGTGAGTAGGTTTTATTTTTGACCTCCAACGACAACGATCACATACCATCAAGAATGTCAGAGCACACAAAAGTCGGCCAATGGGACAAGGGAAAGTCAGCAATCCACGTGTCCTGAGTGACGTCCACTGATGTTCTATCACCAATCATCCATGAGGTACTATGCAGGATTGTCGGAGCATAACGACAGACCTTTTTCCAGAAAAAGAAATGCCCTCGGTTAGACTGAGATGGAGTGGACGAGATCCAGTTGCCATACTTGGCATGTATGAAGGAACTCCACAAACAATGCGGATCGAGCAAGAACCGAAAGGCATGCCTAGCAGTCAATGCCTCTCTTCTAACCCACAGTGATTGGATCCAAGCCCATCCTCGGCCGTAGGCAACCAACAATGTCCCAAGCCAAAAGATGAACACCATGGCCCTCCTGCATCAAAGCCCAGAGGAAGTCCCGAAAGTATCTCTCAATCTGCTGCAAACAGGCCAAGGGAATAGCAGTATTAGCTAAGAGATAGCTAGGCATCGAAGATAACACAGAGCGGATAAGAGTAATCTGCACCATCATAGAAAGCCTAGAAGACTGCCAACCATCCAACCGATCACATATCTGCCTTACAAGAAAGCTAAAATTCGAACACCATGGCCATCTCCCGGTAATTGGAATCCCTAGATAGGACAACCGATCAGATTGAGCAGGAATGCCCATAATACGAGAAATAGACCTCTTCAAAGTAGGGGACGTCCTCTGGTTGAAGCATATTAAAGATTTTTTAAGATTAACTCTCTGACCCGAAGCACGATAATAGGAGTGAAGAATGGTTGCTAAGGTAGTGGCATTATAGATAGAAGCATCCCTAGAAGGAGACAGTGATCAGCGAAAAGTAAGTGGGACAACGAAGGACCAAGGGGGCGTGCTGAATATGGGACGAGAGCTGAAGTCCGCAGAGCCACAGAAAGATCCTGGGATAAAGCATCAGCAGAGAGGATGAACAAAAATGAAGAAAGAGGACATCCCTGTCTCAGACCAACCTCCGAGTGAAAGAACTCCGTCCGACCCCCATTAATAAGGAGAGAGAAAGGCATCCTTTGGATACACTCCATCACCTAATCAGCAAAAAGCTCATGGAAGCTAAACTAATGAAGCGTTCAGCGCAAAAAATCCCACCTCAGTCTGTCATAAGCTCTCTCCATATCGAGCTTAATTGCCATGAGGCACTGACTTCTAGAAGCTCTCTAGAGGTCATGCATAAACTCCTGAGCCAACAGGGCATTGTCCGTGATACTGCACCCCTAAAAAAAGCACCCTACTCCTGAGAGATTAGACGAGAGATCACCGAAGCCATCCGAGCTACCAAAAGCCGAGCACAAATCTTATATAATGTGGAGCACAGACTGATTGGCCGAAAATGGTGAGAAAGGAACTGTCAGGACGTTTGGGCACCAGGGTAACAAGAGTTCGCTTCCAATCAGAAGGCATATGATTAGATTGAAACACATTCTGAATAGCCAAGACGACGTCCAGACCAACAATATCTCAATAATGACGAAAAAATAAGGGAGGGTACCCATCAGGGCCAGAGGCCTTATCGGGGCCTGGGTCTCACAAAGCGAGGCGAATATCCTTCATAGAGAAGGGCCTGATAAGAATGCCATTCTCCACATCATAGACCTTGCAGGAAGGCAGAATAGGAGGAACAGGGACCCCATTCCCAGACAACTCGATCCACCTAGACTGGAAAAAATTAAGAAGCTTATCCCTGATCACCTGAGGGTCTTCCTCAAAATGACCCTCATCATCAACTAAACGCCTGATGCGGTTAGCCAACCGCCAACGTAAAGTAGCATGATGAAAGAACCTCGAATTGCGGCCCATTCTTTAATCCACTGAATACGAGACCTTTGCCGCTAATAAATCTCCTGCTGCAACATAAGAGAATGGTGGATGGCCAAAGTAGATCTGAGGATGGACAGATCCGAATCGAGAAGAAATCCCTCCTGATCCTCCTTGTTGGGAAAATTATTGAGAAATTATTTACCCAATTATTAATTTTGATGATTAACAAAAAAACCATGAGTATATTCCTTGTGTTTCTGATAGATTCGATAAGTATTTCAGGAATTAAGATCGGTTATTTATCCAAATGGTCCTTAGAAATCAGTTTGAATCGAATTTCAATGGAATTTATTTAATTTCAGAACTTGGAGCCGACACCTAGAACCACTCGAGCCGACTCCAGAGCGTATCAGAACATTTCAGAATTTTGGCACGGTTCGGAGCCGACACCCGACTTGGTGGAGCCGACTCCAACCTGAGATATCGAGAAACTATTTTCTGCTTCAGAAGCCGGAGCCGACACATGGATTTCAAGAGCCGATTCTAACCTGATTCATAAAGACTGATTTTGGAGCAATTCTTAGAGCTGACACTTCAGAAATCGGGAGGCAACTCCAGTCAGCGATGAGTCGACACCTTGTAAAGTTGGAGCCGACTCCACGTCGAATCAATTTTTTGCTATTTTGGGAAGACGATCTGGAGCCAACACATGAAAAGTTGGAGCCGACTCCAACCTGTCAAGGACGATTTTCAAAAGTGCCAGATCAGCTCTAACATATATATTTTTCCACCTAACTCTCATCGGATATATTTTCTTGCGTAGAGAATCATCCAAGGTATATTTCAACGGCTATTTTCTCACCTAATCTCGGATTGAAAAATCTATAAAAAGGGGATTCGTTCGTTAGAAAAAAAAAAGAAAAAAATAGAGAGAAAAAATGGAAAAAATATCAAGAAAATTTTTAGTGAAAAAAGAGAAATTTCAAAGTGAAATCTCTGAGTCCATGCCTTTCATCTGAAGAGAGATTCAAGAAAAAATCCCAAGCTCTAAAAGTTCAAAATCGAAGGATTTTCAAAGAGAAAAGAGAAGAGCAAAACCCTATTTTCTCGAAGTTCTCTCCAACATATTTCGGTCAAGAATCATAGCTGAAGCTTGATTCAACCATTCAAAAGAGAGGAGGAAAAGAAGAAAAGAAGAAAAGCTCAAATCCAGTTGGCTTCAATCAGGCTTTTCTTACCCTTGTTTATTTACATTGCATATTTGCTCAGTTTAAGGAGCTTTACATTGTTGTAAACATTATCTTGATTTGTTGTTTACTAATTCAATCAGAGGGATTGAATTAGTTGAGGTAGTTTACCTCGAGGACAAGCTAGTTTAGCTTGGGTTATTGTTTTGTGCTGGTGAACCTGTGAAAACCGGCTGGGTTCGTTGTGACCCCATGTAAAACAACAAGTTAGAGTTGTGAGCTTGTAAAACAACTCAACTATAATCAGGGGTTTATAGTGTGGACCCAAGAGTTACTTGGGAGTGGACGTGAGTAGTTTTTATTTTTGACCGCCAACGACAACGATCACATACCATCAAGAATGTCAGAGCACACAAAAGTCGGCCAACGGGACAAGGGAAAGTCAGCAATCCATGTGTCCTGAGTGACGTCCACTGATGTTCCATCACCAATCATCCATGAGGTACTATGTAGGATTGTTAGAGCATAACGACAGACCTCTTTCCAGAAAAAGAAATGCCCTCGGTTAGACTGAGAAGGAGTGGATGAAATCCAGTTGCCATACTTGGCATGTATGAAGGAACTCCACAAACAATGCGGATCGAGCAAGAACCGAGAGGCATGCCCTAGCAGTCAACGTCTCTCTTCTAACACAC
Source organism: Calamus simplicifolius (assembly GCA_900491605.1). NCBI lineage: Eukaryota > Viridiplantae > Streptophyta > Magnoliopsida > Arecales > Arecaceae > Calamus > Calamus simplicifolius. The sequence continues at coordinate 91,802 of UESW01003035.1, read as the reverse complement.
AGTGATTGGATCCCAAGCCCACCCTCGGCCGTAGGCAACCAAACAATGTCCCAAGCCAAAAGATGAACACCATGGCCCTCCTGCATCGATGCCCAGACGAAGTCCCGAAAGTATCTCTCAATCTGCTACAAACAGGCCAAGGGAATAGCAGTATTAGCTAAGAGATAGCTAGGCATCGAAGATAACACAGAGAGATAAGAGTAATCTGCACCATCATAGAAAGCCCAGAAGTCTGCCAACCATCCAGCCGATCACAGATCTGCCTTTCAAGAATGCTGAAATTCGAACACCATGGCCGTCTCCCGGTAATTGGAATCCATAGATAGGACAACCGATCGGACTGAGCAGGATTGCCCATAATACGAGAAATAGACCTCTTCAAAGTAGGGGACGTCCTCTGGCTGAAGCATATTAAATATTTGTTAAGATTAACTCTCTGACCCGAAGCACGACAATAGGAGTGAAGAATGGTTGCAAAGGTAGTGGCATTACAGATAGAAGCATCCCAAGAAGGAGACAGTGATCAGCGAAAAGTAAGTGGGACAACGAAGGACCAAGGGGGCATGCTGAATATGGGACGAGAGCCGAAGTCCGCAGAGCCACAGAAAGATCCTGGGATAAAGCATCAGCAGAGAGGATAAACAAAATGAAGAAAGAGGACATCCCTGTCTCAGACCAACCTTCGAGTGAAAGAACTCCGTCCGACCCCCCATTAATAAGGAGAGAGAAAGGCATCCTTTGAATACACTCCATCACCCAATCAGCAAAAAGCTCATGGAAGCCAAACTAATGAAGCGTTCAGCGCAAAAAATCCCACCTCAGTCTGTCATAAGCTCTCTCCATATCGAGCTTAATTGTCATGAGGCACTGACTTCTAGAAGCTCTCTAGAGGTCATGCATAAACTCCTGAGCCAACAGGGCATTGTCCGTGATACTGCACCCCCTAAAAAAAGCACCCTACTCCTGAGAGATTAGATGAGAGATCACCGAAGCCATCCGGGCTACCAAAAGCCGAGCACAAATCTTATATAATGTGGAGCACATACTGATTGGCCAAAAATGGTGAGAAAGGAAGTGTCAGCACGTTTGGGCACCAGGGTAATAAGAGTTCGCTTCCAGTCAGAAGGCATATGATTAGATTGAAACACATTCTGAATAGCCAAGACAACGTCTAGACCAACAATATCTCAATAATGACGAAAAAATATGGGAGGGTACCCATCAGGGCCAAAGGCCTTATCGGGGCCCGGGTCCCACAAAGCGAGGCGAATATCCTTCATAGAGGAGGGCCTGATAAGAATACCATTCTCCACATCAGAGACCTTGCAGGAAGGCAGAACAGGAGGAACAGGGACCCCATTCCCAGACAACTCGATCCACCTAGACTGGAAGAAATTAAGAAGCTTATCCTAATCACCTGAGGGTCTTCCTCAAAATGACCTCGTCATCAACTAAACGCCTGATGCGGTTAGCCGACCGCCAACGTAAAGTAGCATGATGAAAGAACCTCGAATTGCGGCCCATTCTTTAATCCACTGAATACGAGACCTTTGCCGCTAATAAATCTCCTGCTGCAACATAAGAGAATGGTGGATGGCCAAAGTAGATCTGAGGATGGACAGATCCGAATCGAGAAGAAATCGCTCCTGATCCTCCTTTGTTGGGAAAATTATTGAGAAATTATTTACCAATTATTAAGTTTGATGATTAACAAAAAAACCATGAGTATATTCCTTGTGTTTCTGATAGATTTGATAAGTGTTTCAGGAATTAAGATCGGTTATTTATCCAAATGGTCCTTAGAAATCAGTTTTGAATCGAATTTCAATGGAATTTATTTAAGTTCAGAACTTGGAGCCGACACCTAGAACCACTCGAGCCGACTCCAGAGCATATCAGAACATTTCAGAATTTTGGCACGGTTCGAGCCGACCACCCGACGTGGCGGAGCTGACTCCAACCTGAGATACAGAGAAACTGTTTTCTGCTTCAGAAGCCAGAGCCGACACATGGATTTCGAGAGCCGATTCTAACCTGATTCATAGAGACTATTTTCGGAGCAATTCTTGGAGCTGACACTTCAAAAATCGGGAGCCGACTCCAGTCAGTGGTGAGTCGACACCTTGTAAAGTTAGAGCCGACTCCACGTTGAATCAATTTTTTGCTATTTTGGGAAGACGATTTGGAGCCGACACATGAAAAGTTGGAGCCGACTCCAACCTATCAAGGACAATTTTCAAAAGTGCCAGATCAGCTCTAACATATATATTTTTCCACCTAACTCTCAAAGGATATATTTTTTTGTGTAGAGAATCATCCAAGGTTTATTTCAACGGCTATTTTCTCACCTAATCTCGGATTGAAAAATCTATAAAAAGGGGATTCGTCCGTTCGAAAAAAAAAAAAGAAAAAAAAAGAGAGAAAAAATGGAAAAAATATCAAGAAAATTTTCAGTGAAAAAGAGAGAAATTTCAAAGTGAAATCTCTGAGTCCATGCCTTTCATCTGAAGAGAGATTCAAGAAAAAATCCAAGCTCTAAAAGTTTAAAATCGAAGGATTTTCAAAAGAGAAAAGAGAAGAGCAAAAGCCCTATTTTCTCAAAGTTCTCTCCAACATATTTCGCTCAAGAATCATAGCTGAAGCTTGATTCAACCATTCAAAAAGAGAGGAAAGAAAAGAAGAAAGAAGAAAAGCTCAAATCCAGTTGGCTTCAATCAGGCTTTTCTTACCCTTGTTTATTTACATTGCATATTTGCTCAGTTTAAGGAGCTTTGCATTGTTGTAAACATTATCTTGATTTGTTGTTTACTAATTCAATCAGAGGGATTGAATTAGTTGAGGTAGTTTACCTCGGGGACAAGCTAGTTTAGCTTGGGTTATGGTTTTGTGTTGGTGAACCTGTGAAAACCGGCTGGGTTCGTTGTGACCCCGTGTAAAACAACAAGTTAGAGTTGTGAGCTTGTAAAACAACTAAACTATAATCAGGGGTTTATAGTGTGGACCCAAGAGTTACTTGGGAGTGGACGTGAGTAGGTTTTATTTTTGACCGCCAACGACAACGATCACATACCATCAAGAATGTCAGAGCACACAAAGTTGGCCAACGGGACAAGGGAAAGTCAGCAATCCACGTGTCCTGAGTGACGTCCACTGATGTTCCATCACCAATCATCCATGAGGTACTATGCAGGATTGTCGGAGCATAACGACAGACCTCTTTCCAGAAAAAGAAATGCCCTCGATTAGACTGAGAAGGAGTGGACGAGATCCAGTTGCCATACTTGGCACGTATGAAGGAACTCCACAAACAATGCGGATCGAGCAAGAACCGAAAGGCATGCCCAGTAGTCAACGCCTCTCTTCTAACAGACAGTGATTGGATCCCAAGCCCACCCTCGGCCGTAGGCAAGCAGACAATGTCCCAAGCCAAAAGATGAACATTGTGGCCCTCCTGCATCGATGCCCAGAGGAAGTCCTGAAAGTATCTCTCAATCTACTGCAAACAAGCCAAGGGAATAGCAGTATTAGCCAAGAGATAGCTAGGCATCGAAGATAACACAGAGCGGATAAGAGTAATCTGCCCATCATAGAAAGCCCAGAAGTCTGCCAACAATCCAGCCGATCACAGATCTGCCTTACAAGAAAGCTAAAATTCGAACACCGTGGCCGTCTCCCGGTAATTGGAATCCCTAGATAGGACAATCGATCGGACTGAGCAGGAATGCCGATAATACGAGAAATAGACCTCTTCAAAGTAGGGGACGTCCTCTGGCTGAAGCATATTAAAGATTTGTTAAGATTAACTCTCTGACCGAAGCACGACAATAGGAGTGAAGAATGGTTGCAAAGGTAGTGGCATTATAGATAGAAGCATCCCCAGAAGGAGACAGTGATCAGCGAAAGTAAGTGGGACAACGAAGGACCAAGGGGGCCTGCTAAATATGGGACGAGAGCCTAAGTCTGCAGAGCCACAGAAAGATCCTGGGATAAAGCATCAGCAGAGAGGATGAACAAAAATGAAGAAAGAGGACATCCCTGTCTCAGACCAACCTTCGAGTGAAAGAACTCCGTCCGACCCCCATTAATAAGGAGAGAGAAAGGCATCCTTTGGATACACTCCATCACCCAATCAGCAAAAAGCTCTTGAAAGCCAAACTAATGAAGCGTTCAGCACAGAAAATCCCACCTCAGTCTGTTATAAGCTCTCTCCATATCGAGCTTAATTGACATGAGGCACTGACTTCTAGAAGCTCTCTAGAGGTCATGCATAAACTCCTGAGCCAACATGGCATTGTCCGTGATACTGCACCCCCTAAAAAAGTACCCTACTACTGAGAGATTAGACGAGAGATCACCGAAGCCATCCGGGCTACCAAAAGCCGAGCATAAATCTTATATAATGTGGAGCACAGACTGATTGGCCGAAATGCTGAGAAAGGAAGTGTCAGGACGTTTGGGCACCAGGGTAACAAGAGTTCGCTTCCGGTCAGAAGGTATATGATTAGATTGAAACACATTATGAATAGCCAAGATGATGTCCAGACCAACAATATCTCAATAATGACGAAAAAATAAGGAGGGTACCCATCAGGGCCAGAGGCCTTATCGGGGCCCAGGTCCCACAAAGCGAGGCGAATATCCTTCATAGAGAAGGGCCTGATAAGAATGCATTCTCCACATCAAAGACCTTGCAGGAAGGCAGAACAGGAGGAACAGGGACCCCATTCCCAGACAACTCGATCCACCTATACTGGAAGAAATTAAGAAGCTTATCCCTGGTCACCTAAGGGTCTTCCTCAAAATGACCTTCGTCATCAACTAAAAGCCTATTGCGGTTAGCCGACCGCCACGTAAAGTACATGATGAAAGAACCTCATATTGCAGTCCCCATTCTTTAATCCACTGAATACGAGACCTTTGCCGCTAATAAATCTCCTGCTGCAATATAAGAGAATGGTGGATGGCCAAAGTAGATCTGAGGATGGACAAATCCGAAACGAGAAGAAATCCCTCCTGATCCTCCTTTGTTGGAAAAATTATTAAGAAATTATTTACCCAATTATTGATTTTGATGATTAACAAAAAAACCATGAGTATTCCTTGTGTTTCTGATAGATTTGATAAGTGTTTTAGGAATTAAGATCGGTTATTTATCCAAATGGTCCTTAGAAATCAGTTTTGAATCGAATTTCAATGGAAATATTAAATTCAGAACTTGGAGCCGACACCTAGAACCACTCGAGCCGACTCCAGAGCGTATCAGAACATTTCAGAATTTTGGCAAGGTTCGGAGCCAATAGCCGACCTGGCGAAGCCGACTCCAACCTAAGATATAGAGAAACTGTTTTCTGCTTCAGAAGCCGGAGCCGACACATGGATTTTGAGAGCTGACTCTAACCTGATTCATAGAGACTATTTTCGGAGCAATTCTTGGAGCTGACACTTCAGAAATCGGGAGCTGATTCCAGTCAGCGGTGAGTCGATACCTTGTAAAGTCGGAGCCGACTCCATGTCGAATCAATTTTTTGCTATTTTGGGAAGACGATCTGGAGCCAACACATGAAAAGTTGGAGCCGACTCCAACCTGTCAAGGACGATTTTCAAAAGTGTCAGATCAGCTCTAACATATATTTTTCCACCTAACTCTCGACGGATATATTTTCTTGCATAGAGAATCATCCAAGGTACATTTCAATGACTATTTTCTCACCTAATCTCGGATTGAAAAATCTATAAAAAGGGGATTCGTCTGTTTGAAAAAAAAAGAAAAAAAAAAGAGAGAAAAAAATGGAAAAAATATCAAGAAAATTTTCAGTGAAAAAAGAGAAATTTCAAAGTAAAATCTCTGAAGAGAGATTCAAGAAAAATCCCAAGCCCTAAAATTCAAAATCGAAGGATTTTCAAAAGAGAAAAGAGAAGAGCAAAAGCCCTATTTTCTCAAAGTTCTCTCCAACATATTTCGGTCAAGAATCATAGCTGAAGCTTGATTCAACCATTCAAAGAGAGGAAAAAGAAGAAAAGAAGAAAAGCTCAAATCCAGTTGGCTTCAATCAGGCTTTTCTTACCCTTGTTTATTTACATTGCATATTTGCTCAGTTTAAGGAGATTTACATTGTTGTAAACATTATCTTGATTTGTTGTTTACTAATTCAATCAGAGGGATTGAATTAGTTGAGGTAGTTTACCTCGGGGACAAGCTAGTTTAGCTTGGGTTATGGTTTTGTGCTGGTGAACCTGTGAAAACCGGCTGGGTTCGTTGTGACCCCGTGTAAAACAACAAGTTAGAGTTGTGAGCTTGTAAAACAACTCAACTATAATCAGGGGTTTATAGTAGGACCCAAGAGTTCTTGGAGTGGACGTAGCTGTGGCTAACACCGAACCACTATAAATCTTTGTATTTATCATGCCTTTGTCTCTCTCTTTCTACCTTCTTCATATTGTGCAGTAGTTATTAATTCACTTCACTTGTGCACTTTCGTTAAGAAATTATTTTTAAAGGGACAAATTTTTAAAGAACCCAATTCACCCCTTTTTGGGTTGCCATCTGGGCCAACATCCTTAGTTTGTAATGAAGAAATAATAGATCGCCTGTTCAACTGCCTCATAATGTCCCCGACCTCCCTCCTATACCAGCTAGAGAGCCTGCGGCTTGCAAGAAGCAGCCATTTAGAAAGTCTGTAAGTGGCACTCCCCTAATCGGCATCCGCCAAACCTGAGAAATGATGTGCCTAGCAGAAGAATAAAAAGTCAAAACTTCTCAAATTTGAACTGTCTAGACCACTGAAGAGTCACATCAGTAGAAATGAGGATGGGACAATGATCAGAGCCAATTTTGGACAAGTGAGTGACAGTAGTAGAAGGAAAGAGCTGCAACCAATTGGAGAAGCCAAGGCCCTGTACAGTCTTTCCCAAACTCTAGTAGATCCCTGGCGGTTATTGCATCAGGTAAACTGGGATCCAACAAACCCCAAATCCAAAAGACTGCTGAGGAAATGAAATCCCTGAACTCAACAATGTTCGAAGAGCTAACAAACTATCTACCCCCTCTCTTCTCAGAGGCCCCCACAATATAATTGAAATATCCTACAATTAGGGAAGGAAAACCCTGGCCAAGAAGTGAGAGGATCTCATCCCAAAGCACATGATGAGCTCTAAAGTCAGTGCTGGCATAAACCCCTGAGAGAAGCCAAGGAGCAGAGGACCTTCCGAAACGACCAAAGCCACCTGTTGCCACAACCATGGAAGGCCTCCACTCTAACTTTATCGGTCTCCATAACACCAAAATACCTCCAGAGAGACCGATTGACTCCACTGCATAAGAGTCCCATAGTCTAGAGATCTATCTCCGAAGTCGAGCCAGACTATCCCCAGATATGTGAGTTTCCATCAGGATACAGATATCAAAGGCATGAAGCTGCTGAAGCCTCCCAAAAAAGGACCAAAATGAGGGTTTCAGGGCCCCTCGTACATTCCAAGCTAGAATCTTCATTTAAAAATTAGAGAGGGAGGGATCCCAGCAGTGTCCCCCGTTACCTGCTCATTAAGGTGATCCTTAAGCAATAGGGGACCCTCAGATCCCTGACCACTACACTCATCCACTTGATGAATCCATGGCTCAGCTAAACCATCCTTATGAATGGCTTCCTTAAGAAGGGCAACCGCCATCTCGTGGTCATGTCCAACCAAAGAGCCGATGGGGTAACACTAAGGCAGACCCGGTGCCAGACCGTCTCTACTGCGGGCCTTCTACAGTCTCTGCCCGATAAGGCCCTCCAAATTCCTAAGGGACTCGAGCGATGCTGAGAAAGTAAATGAACCATTCTCACTAGCTTTTCCCCTGACTGGGCCTTTCCCTTTTGCCTTAGAAGCCTTGGAGACAATCCGCTGCGAGAGTCTCGACAGGCCGAGCCCGCTTCAATGGGCCAGATAAGCCATCACCATGAGACTCAGAGCGAGTGGTCCCCAAGCTCGAGCCCCCAGACACAAAAGGGTTAGTGACAATAGTCCCTAAGTTCTCAAATAACACAGGGACAGAGACTAAGGCAGTCTCAGAAACCTGGGGACCCCCTTCCACTCCAACCGGCACACTAGCCACTGATCGACACGCTACATCCCTGGGCTGAACCGATGGACTCAGGGGGCCAGAGGAGGCCATCTGCACTGGAACCTGTATCACATTCATCTCTGGATCAGCCTCAGCTAGCAGTGGCAAGTCAGCAGCAATAACCGGCATGCTGGATCCAAACCGGCACACAGCCCCTCCATTCACAGGACCAATCTTCAGAGAAGAAGAAGACGGACCCAGAGGAGCTATAGCCGAGGACAACCCCCGACCACCTTGCCTTCGTGCTAGCTTCTTAGGAATTTGCCAGTCATCCTTCAAAACAGGGGAAGGAGGGGCTGCCTTACTGAAACAGGAGACCTGAGAGAGTCAGGCAGCTGCACAGGGGTGGCTTCCTCCTCAGTGCCACCATCCACGGCCCAAACCGAAGACCTAAAGATGGAGAAGGGGAATCCGGCACCGATCCGCAGTCCCCTGAAAATGCAAGGATCCACAGGCACTACAGATTCCGTCAAGATACTCATAAACAAAAGGCTGCCAGAATGGAGATCCAAACCCTCTGATTCGAGCACCCGAACGGAGAGGCTTGCTCAGGTCATGCGGACACAAACACGAGCGAAGCCACCCCGTCTTCGATTCATGGTCGAATCATCCAAGAACTGAAATTCCCCAACCACTTAGAGGATCAAAGCAAGGATGTCCTTCGTCCAAATTCAATGGGAAGCAACGACAGTTTGACCTAGAGAAGAGCTTGGAGGAGTGAGCTTTCCGATGGAATAAACTCCGACTGCCATTATGACACAGCAATGGGTTGGCCATTAACCACTCATGGTCTTCCAAGGATCATCTCCGTGGCATGAGCATCATCAAATCGAACATATAGTGCTGATACGCCAACGCTATAGCTTCGATTTCACTTGATACATCGGCACGACGAAATTCACGCACCAGCACCTCCGCGGGATCCAACGAGCTAGGCTGCGAGCTAGGATCACTTGATTCTTCCACCTCCCAATCTCCTCCTCCAAGGACTACACCATCACTTGATGATATTAGGGAAAAGCCGCTCCAGTTTAGCCACCACCATCGAGATGGAGATGGGAAACCCACTCGAAACGACCTACACGAGCATTGGTCCACAGCTTTCTAGCATCCTTCGGGACATCAGTCCCACCAGAGGCTGGGCAGATGAGGAAGCCATCACCGAGGCATGATTGATCGAAGGCAGCAGCAGAGAGGGAAGATCAAGGAGGACGAAGATGGATTCCGAATCTTAAAGCAGTCGCACTAAGACGCTCACAATCGCACTCAGACGCTCATTAATACGCTTGTTAGAGCGCACCTTGTAATAATTATAAATCAATTTATTATATTTCGGAAGTGCATTACCTTCAATTATTTGTTCTATGGTTGGGTGCATTCTACTTTAACAAATACATTATTTATGGCACACCACAAATCGGATTCATTTCAAACTTATTTCTTTATTTTATATTAAATATAAAATGATAGATGAGAAAATAAAAATGAGAAGTCATACTTGGTTCGGTACATGCAACCTATTTAACTAATCATATTATGCATTTTCACCTGCTAGTGATTAGTGCTATGTAAAATCCATCCACCTCATAAGTAGGAATGCGATCATGATTTATGCGAAGCAGGAGGTCTATCATGCCTCAAACCAATCTAACTTTTTCTTACACTATGATTATAAATTCACACAGGATGCTTTAAAGCTAATAGATTTTTTTACCTTTTATGGAATACTAAATGCCTAAAACTAATAGATTTTCTACTTCTTTTACCATATTAATTTTTTTAAAAAAATTAAATAATAAATATCAAATAAATATTTAAAAATAGTCTCTACTTTTTACTAGATTTTTAACTTATTAAATTAGTTTTTTTTTGCAAGAAATAATGATAAATATGTGGATAAAAATGTCAAAAAATTAGTCTTAAATTATGGGCCTGAATTGGCATTTCACAATTTTGGAAAGTTCATTGGTGTTGATGTTTGTTTATTAAATACACAACTTCTTCATCTAACTTTTATTTTGAATAATTAGAGTGCAAGCTAGCTTAATTTATACATTATAAAGTTGATTTACTAAAAAAAAATAACTATTGATTTTTGTGAAAAGTTCTCTTTAACTAATGTGCACTACATTTGGGTATTACTATAAGTTTGTATAAATAACTTGCCCAAGAGAAGCTTTAAAATATTCAATAACATGGTTAGGCTTCACCCTCGCTTGGTAAACCCATCGGGAATCCACGTTGCTCTTCCCTTTGGAGGGAGTAACAAGGTCTTGCACATCATCTTTTTTCGAAAGTTAGAAACTCCTCCATAGCTTTCATTTCATCCAAGATGACTAGCCATGCATGTCATATCATGATAAGTATTGAGCTTATATTTATGCCGATTCATAAGTAATAAAACACTGATATTTTGGTGAAAAAACATCCTTAAAAACAAGTTGTTCAATAGGATAGAGCCTCTTAGTTTGAGAAACTCTCTTTGCTCTTTTCTAAGTGTAATAGGTAACTCAAGAAGTGTGGCTATAAAAAGAGAAGATGGTGCTTTAGAAGAGGGTTGCAAAGCATTACTTGAATAAGAAGATAATTCATTCCTAGGGGGCACGGTTTCACGGTGACAATTTTGTAATAATCTATTTTATGGTTAAAAAAAAAGGGTACTCAGAAGTTTTTTTTTTTCTTTTTTCTTTCTTTCAAAGCCTTATAAACCTTTGATCGCGTCTCATCTCATCAACCTCAATGGCCTTTTGTTAGAGTTTATCTTGAAATTTATAACTCAAGAAAGAAAGGGTTTTTTATATTGAAGTAAGACCCAGTCCTAGTTCATACAGATTTAGGATTCAGAAGATAAAAAATAAAAAGCTATTATGGGTCTAATTAACTTCAATTAGATGAATTATAGACCTAAATAGAGGATCTAGAATTCTAATTAGAGGAAGATTAGCCTAATTAGATCCTAATTAAACCACTTAAGCCTAGACCTAATCCTAAATAGATCTACCTGAGCTAGGATGGGTCTAGTAATTCTAATCATTTGATTTAATATAGAGGATTGATTTATGAATGATAACGATTGTAAGTGATCACGATTGATTGATCAGATTATGGATCATATTAAAATTGGGGATTAGTGATTAAAGTAAGAATCTTACACTTATACTTATGTACTACATTTGATTTCTTACAAACTTTTTATAACATGCATCATAAATTTACGCATTGATTTTATCATCATGTTTTGATTATGCATATATATATATATATATATATATATATATATATATATATATAGTATGTCTTGCTATGATATTATGATTTGAAATGATGTATGATTATGGCATATCATATATCATGTTATCATAGTTTTATGATATGGATGATATATGAAAGAATATAATGGGATGGGATGATGTTTGGCATGTGAATAGTTATTATGATGTTGCAAAGGTGGAATTAGGAGCATGACCTAGGGCTGGTTAAAGCTTAATACATAATCAGTTTAGACTGACTTGGCATATGACACTTGGTATGGATAGCTATTGATACGTGGCACTCGTTTGAGCAGACTTAGCTAGGTATAGTATACCTTAGATGTTTGGCATTTAAGGTAGGACCTACGGCTGGTTGAAACTCAATATAAACCAGTATAAATTAACTAGGTTTATGATACGTGGAGCTAGTGTGAGAATCAATTTAGGTGTGAGAAGATCGTCAGGTTAGATTTATGTACACATATTACTAGTATAATTAGATTGCCAATATGTATTTTCAGCCTGTCAATGTACTAGTAAAGTTTGATTCGCCAATATGTAGTTATAGAATATATAAATATTATCGGTATGGCTAATTAGTTGATATCATTGTCATGAAACTGAAATTTGCATCAAGCGATATAGTCTAATGCTAAGACAAGATAAAAGATAATAAAAGACTTTTTATATGTTATCTCATGGTTTATAGCATGTGTTTTCAGCATGATTGATACTTTTTGTATGTTATCGCATGGATTTATAGCATGTGTTTATAGCATGGTTGATTTTTATCATATATTATTTTTATTTTTTATATAAATATATTTTAACTGCATATCCATATCTATATGTGTAAGAATTTCTACTAAGCTATTTACTCATAGCCTCTTACATTTTTACAAATGATGTGGACTTGTAATGTGGAGAAAGATATGTGAGCTGATGTTGATTGAGAGAGTTAGTATAGATGGTTTTACCTTGGTAGATTTGATATACTATCAATGTTGACAATTTGGATTCATTCATATTATGGATGTTGATACTATAGAATGGTATGGACCCTTTTTCTATTGAGGATATATTTAATACATATTTCTTGATGATATGATTAGAATTTTGAGAATATTAAGATTAATTAAGCCTTGCATACTTTTAGGGTTTTGCTTTCAGCATATGCGGTTGTATCGTGATCACTCCAGGTCAGGAGTCGATTTGGAGGCATGACAAATTTCCTCTTCTCAAAAGCTACCTTCTTCTCCATCTTAGGCACTAAAAATTTTTCTATACTAAGAGTGATGTGTTGATAGGAAGGATGTTAAATGAATTGTAGGAGAAGGGAAAGAGACTTCAAACTCATTATGAGATTTAATATGTATGGCATCCATTTGATGAGTTCCTTGCTCTTGAAAGTGATAAAGAATCTTTTCAGTTATAAATTTTTGTCTCATGATGTCACCTTTTCTGAAACAAAAGATATGCATAGGATGCAACAAGCATCTAGTTGTCATATAATTTTATGTCTCATGATGTCATATAAATTTTGTCATATTTGTATTCCTTTTTGGATTGAAGAGTAACCAAAAGATATGCATAGGATGCAACAAGCATCTAGTTGTCCATAATTCTCTTGGGGAGATGAATATGACAGGCACAGCCAAAAACACGAAGATGAGGAATTCAAGGTTGTTTCTTGATAAGCTTCTCTAAAGTGATGGGAGGAGATAAATGGTTGATAAAGTATTAAGCAATGGTTCTAGTGTAGCAAGTCGTTAGAATCCCAGCAAATCAATATCTTTTTAGAATTGTGCGTTTGCCTTATATATTAGAATAGATGATTATGTCTATTGATTTAAATTATGGGGTCACCCATGTTTCTGTGTTTAGTCTATCATCAAGGAAGGTGTTGAAATCATGTGAATATAGCAGCAGGGCTAAAAATAGTCCTAATTATTTGAGCCGAGCTAAGTTAATTAAGGCCCAAATAATTTTTGGAGTAGATTTAGCCAATGCTCCGCTCAACTCAAGCCTGGCCAGAAGCCTTAACCAAGAATCACTACATAAAATAAATGAATAGCAAGTCTTTTTTTCCAACACTCCCTTTCAGGGTCGGGAATTCTTAGCCTCTGCCAACGCTTTAAAAAAGTCAGCAGTTAAAAGGCTTAACGACACTAATTAGCATCAGGATATTAACTTATCTTTCTCTCATACGCCCCCTCCCTCGTTCTGATCCTCATCAGTGCCCTAGCTCCGCAATCCGGCCTTTTCCTCCCTCCCAGCCGATCCTCATCAGTGCCCTAGCTCCGCAGATCTAGCCTTTTCCTCTGCCCCCTAGCCGATCTGATCCACTGCTTTAGCTCCGCTGATCTCCTTTTCTTATCATCCCCATCGATAGTGCTGCCGGCGACCGCTGCCGCCGATCCTCGACATTTGCAAATGCAATCTTGAGCCCGCAACCCAAGTCTCGAGTGGAACGAGTGTGCCTCTCTCTTCCCCGGCCTAGGCTTTCTCTTCCCCAGCCTCCATGACAGTGGTGTATCGCATCTCTTCTCTCCAACATCACCCGTTTTCCTTCGAACATAAAATCTCTCTATTTTCTTATTTTTTATTTTGGCTAGGTGTGCTCTAGGGTTTTTGGTCATTTCTTGTTCTCAAAGATGTGATTTTTTGAAAAGAACCTGGATTTATGGGGGGTTTGATTTCTTGGTGCTGTTTATGCATTGCTTGGGCCTTTTTTTCTTTTTAACCTGTCATTAGGGTTTATGGTGTCTGCTAGCAAGGGAAGAGAGCTCTCTGTCTAAGTACCGTAATAACTCGGTCTTTCAAAATTTTACCTTGGATTGAGTAACTAATTAGTACGATATTTTAAAGATTTCCATGTTTGAAGATGGAAAGAAGGGTTTGGATATGATTCGTTATTGCAATTTCTGAATGTTTTCATGCCTGAATTTGGAAATAAGGGTTCGGATTAGGATTTGGATTTTGAACTTATGATTCTGCTTTATTTTGCTGGAAGCTAAACTGCAAATCCACCTTCTGTCATTTGGGTTAATGGATTTTGGTTATTTGGATTTTGAACTTATGATTGGCTTCAATTTGTTTCTGCTAGAATCAATTGAGATCCATTAGAAATGGACTAAAAAATTTGGTTAGTGGAAGCTTTAAAAAAAGAAAAAAAACCAGCAAATATGTTTGTGGGAGCAAGAGAGCACAACAATCTGTTTCTGCTGGAATGGATGGATTTGGCCACCAATCAGAGATTGGATTGGAAAGTTTGTTTTTGTTAGTTTCAGCTGAGGGGAAGCTTTGTGTTTTTTATACCCCAAAACAACTTTAAAAATTTATCAGCACAATCCAATCATGCATTTTCTAAGGCTCTAATGAACTGAAGTGTTTTAAATTCATATAAGCTTTTGTTATTATGATGGGCAAGTTGCAGTCTCAATGTGATTTAAAGTTATAGAAACATTATTATGTTTTGAATTGAAGATGGATGTACATGTCTGGAAGCAATATTATTTTAAAGAGTGGCATGCATAATTGATTTCATACTATTTGTTCTTTTTTTTAGTTTTTCCTTGGTTGTGTGATATTTGAATTATTTTTTGATAGGTTTGTATATTTATGTGATACATTTGATGCATTAATTTTCAATACATTTTAATTTCAGCCTAGAACTTCTTAAACTACATGATTACACTACAACCCTTGATAACTTAAGAGACAATAAATATTATGAAATACTTATCTTGACTTATTATAATTTTATTTATTTTGAAACATTTTGACTAAAACTCTAAAATTTAGAGTGTAGCTGCCGAAATTATTTCATGGCTAAAATTGAAACTCTATATGGGAGATCAAAATGATCGAAACTAAGCTTTAGAATATTAAAAATGTGTACTTCAGTATTCTTTAAATTAGGATCTTTAGTTTATCACACGAATTTCACATGAATTTGCTTTGGTTGATCTGTAGTTTAGCAACCATTGAATTTGTCATGCAGTATATTAATGGCATGACAAATTAATTTTTGTTGGGACTCATTAACAGAACCCACAAAATATAGTTACGATGTCATTATATAGAACCTATTTTGCATATCGTGTCAATCTTATGAGCAGTAGAGTTTCTTTCATCACATTACTATTAATTTTGACATATGCCTATGCTACTAAATGTTGAATACTTATGATGATGAAATACGTGGGGCCTCCACCTGCCCAGACCAATGTCGACAATGCTTGATTCTCTGGGGAGCATGCTCTTCTTCTAAGAGACCACGAGGAGATGGGGGAATAGAAACTGTAATCCTCTTTTCTAAAAGGGATCTAGCTAGGGTGAACAATCCTAATGATGATAGCGTCGTTGTTTCCATGACGATAGGTAAACATCATGTAAAGAGAATTCTAGTTGATGGTGATAGCTCAGCTGATATTCGTACTTATGATGCTTTCGTTTGAATGAATCTGTCTCTAAGCTCCTTTCAACCCATAGCTACACCCTTGGTCGGCTTCACGAAAGACTATGCGGATGGAGGGTGAAATTACCCTTCCAGTTATGGCAACACACCCTATGCCAAAGCACCATCTTCATGAAGTTTCTGATCGTCCGCGTACCCTTGGCCTGCAAGGCTATACTCGAATGACCCAGTCTGAACCTTCTCGACGCCATCATCTTGATCAAGTGCCTTCTCATCAGATTCCCCGCTAGTAATAGAATCGGCGAGATGTATGGGGAGCAAAATCCAGCATGGCTATGTTACTACATGGCTCCCAGCCCCCAAGAGGTAATGACCCCACCCGTTCTAGAATCGCTCGATCCCAATGAGTCAGAGAAGAGGGTGAACCAGTCGAGCGCTTACTGACCTTTCCATTGGGCGATGATCTAGCAAGGACGGTGCAAATTGGAGAGCTCCTCCCCACGGAAGCAAGGGACCGACTCCTCAGTTCCTTGTGGACCAACTTGGATGTCTTTACTTGGTCTCCGCCGGACATGCCCCACATATCCCTAAAGGTAATCACTCATAAACTCAACGTCGACCCAAAGTACCGACCGGTTCGATAGAAGAAGAGAAGTTTGGCCCTAGAGCATCAAAGGGCCATTGATGAAAAGGTTAACAAGTTATTGGCCACCGACCACATTCGGAAAGCACATTACCCAAATTGATTAGCAAATATGGTTATGGTTCGTAAGACCAATGGGAGCTGAAGGATCTGCATCGACTTCACCGACCTTAATAAGGCATGCCCCAAAGATAACTTTCCACTGCCCCGGATAGACCAACTGGTAGGATGCCACATCTGACCATGAGCTTCTCAGCTTCATAGATGCTTTCTCGGGGTACAACCGAAGGATGAAAGGAACACCTCTTTCATCACCGAAAAAGGTGTTTATTGTTATAAGATAATGCCCTTTGATTTGAAAAATGTAGGGGCTACCTATCAAAGACTGATGAATAAGGTCTTCAAAGACCAAATTGGACAGAACATAAAGGTGTACATGGATGACATTTTAACCAAAAGTACATACACCACTAGCCATTTTGTTGACCTAGAGAAAACCTTCAATAACCTTCACCGCTACCGAATGAAGCTGAACCCACGAAAGTGCGTGTTTGGGGTCACGATGGAGAAATTTTTGGGGTTCATGGTGACACAGCGAGGAATCAAGGCAAATTCAAAGAAGATTAAAGCTATCCTCGATATGAGGCCGCTAGCCAGCAAGGAGGTGCAGCGGCTCACCGAAAGGGTGGCAACCCTAAGCTGCTTCCTGTCAAAGTCGACCGAGAGATGTCTACCCTTCTTCAAAGCCTTGTGCAAGGTGAATGGCTTCGAATGGACAAAGGAATGCCAGAAGGCCATCGAGGGGTAAAAAAAATTCCTGTCAATTCCGCCATTGTTATCCAAGCTGAGGGAGGGAGAAGAGCTCTTTTTCTACCTCGCTACATCCCCCAAGGCGGTAAGGTCTGTCCTCGTCCGTGTTGATGCCGATGGGACACAGAGACCGATCTACTATACCAGCAAGATGCTTCATAATGTGGAGACCAGATACTCCAAAATTGAAAATATTATTTTTGCATTGATAGTGTCTGCTCAACGTCTCAGGCCCACTTCAAGCTCACCCGATCGCGGTGCGCATGGACTAACCCCTCAAGGCAATCTTATCTCGTCCTGATACCTCTGGTCGTCTGGCCAAGTGGGCAGTCAAACTAGATGAGTTCGACCTCTCGTTCCAACCAAGATCGGCTATGAAGTCCTAAGTCCTTATGGACTTCCTGGTCGAGTACACCTGGACGGAGGGGCAAATGAAAAAGCCATTCACGACGCACCTAGATGCTGACCCCAAGAGGCGAGGAGATCTGGATCATTCACGTGGATAGCGCCTCGAATTCCTACGGAAGCATAGCGGGCCTCATTCTCGCAAGCCCAAGGAAATGGTGTTGGAATACGCCCTCTGATTCCTCTTTAAGGCTACAAACAACCAAGCTAAATATGAGGCTGTCTTAACTGGGATAAAGCTCACCCAGGAACTCGAGGTGAAGCGTCTTAGGGCCTTCACCAACTCCCAACTTCTCTCCGAATAGATCATCAAAGAGTATGAAGCCCAAGACCCTATCATGTCCCGATATCTGAATAAGATTCGATCCCAAACCTGTTTACTAACCTACTTCAGCATCAACTATATCTCTAAGGGCGAGAATGCTAAGGCCGATGCTGTCTTGCTTGGCTACCTCGGTAAACAACATTTTGGGAAGGACCTACATTGAATACTTAGAAGCCCCAAGCATCGATGCCCCGAACGAAGTTATGCCAGTCACGCAAGAGCTGATATGGATGGATGCTTCGCTACCTCACCGACGGTACCCTTCTTGCCGATCGCATGAAGGCCAGATTGCTAAGTGAAAGGCTTCCAAGTTCATGCTGTTGGATGGACAACTATATAAGAGGTCTTTCTTCTATTGTTAGCAGTCCCTCTCTTTTCAGGATAACTGACCTAATATAGTAATCTATGAAATCGGATAGAGTTCAACTAGCCTTTATGTTGCGCACCATAAAGTATTAGTGAACTCTATCTAATTTTCATAATCACAAGCTCAAAAATCTATCCCGATAAAAATAACTCATACATGTTCATTTGATTTATTCATAACATCATCTCATAGTATCATTTATCCCTACTCATATATAATTTTTTTTTCTGTAACATCCTCAAGCAGTTTATAAGATCACATTCACAATCGACATACGAGTCACACTATACATAGATTATTCTCATAATTTCCTTCAAAATATAATACTTTATCTCATTTCACAAGGGTTTCATGATACAACACAGAGTATCAATTACATACACATATCACTAATACATGCATAACTCTCATTTTCATATACAAATAAGACTCTATCTACCTTTTTAACATCCATGTTAAAATTTTTCAAGCTAACAAATATTTTCAATAAACAAATACCAACTTCCAGATTGGGACCATAGCTAAGGCTAACCACCTAATCCTCTCAATCATATCACTGTACTACAATAAAAATATAATAACCATAAAGGGGTGAGACCATCCCAGTGACTGAATAACCATCTAACCATGAAAATAAAGGACCATAAAATCATAATTTTAATAGTATACTGATATGATACAATATAGCATGTCTAAACCAAAGTGTATTTTAACATGATATCAGATAATGTAAATATAGCTTATTCTTCAAATAATATACCAGTACTGAAACTCTATAAATAACTTTTTCTATCAAAAATAACTTATTTATATAAAATTTATGAATGATGCATTTCTTTATAAACCATAAAATCTCTTTTATGCAACCTAGCCTTTTTCTCTCATTTTCTCTAATCCCCATTGGGATCTACACTTGGCCCACTGGCCTCTTATAAAAATCATCCCCATTATGATGTGTCTGTGTGTGTGTGTATATATATATATGTATGTATATATATATATGTATATATATGTATGTATATATATATGTATGTATATATATATATATATATATATGTATATGTATGTATGTATGTATTGTATGTGTATATGTATGTATATATGTATGTATATATGTGTATATATGTATATGTATGTATATGATATATATGTATATGTATATATGTATGTCTATATATGTCTATGTATGTCTGTATCTGTATGTATATGTCTTATGTATGTATGTATCCTTGGCCCATTGGCGCTTCTTTAAAAACTCATGCATGCTCTTTAATCTTGCCTATCGGCATTTCTTTTTGAAAACCTTTTCCCCCTAGGAATATAATTGGTCCATTGGCCTTTTTTAAAACCATATGCATAAATTTTAAACCATCATGATGCTGGGCTATGGGTGATGCCTTTGAGGTACCATCCTACAATCGCCCTTCTGCACATGTACTCTCATCGAGTGCATAAGCTAGCACAAGATCCCCACAAATAGCACCCCTTATCCGTGCAGTTCATTCGACAAAGTGTTTTATTCCTTTAACCCTAGAACCTCGGGTTTCCTCTCTGCCCCAACGGGCTATATAATAATCAATTCTATTGAGCTAGATTTCTACCCGTATGGGCTACTTGCAACCGGCCCCACTGGGCCTGATCTAGCTTGTACTTACCCCTAGCCATGGGATCATCATACGATCGAATCTTAAAGAGGTGCCGGCTCAATAATAGTGTGCAATGCTCATGCTATAGCACAAACTACAGGATGATCAGCCCTATAACTGCCTAATGCTCATATGATACATACGTCAAAAACATGTTATTGTAAAGCTTTATCATGCAAATATGCCATGTATGCGTTCGAAGTCCATATATCAAAACTCAAGCTCAATTCTTTTGCTTTTAAAACTCATGCTCATAAACTCGTGCTTTAACTCATGCTCAAAACTTATACTTTTGAAACTCATAATGTACACATGCTTTAAACTCATGCTATAAACATATATTAAAACTCATGCCATAAAAATATGTTTAATTCATGCTTTAAAAACTCGGGCTTAGGCTCAAATATTATTTTATGATGTACTTTACATTTATATTAAGCATATCTATATATATAATGTATACATATACTCTTGCATAACTTTCATGTCATATCCTCTGTACACCTCCTGTTACACTTTAACTCAAGTTACAAGATCATGTTTTGCTTTCATTAAGTTATAACATTCCTAAAACTCATGATTTTCATTCCTGGTTTGAAGTCATGATATGCATTATGTATAAGGTACATCCATACTTTTTTTAATTCATGCCTTAACTTATGTCTTACTCATGCTTCTCATTCATGCTATATCCTTTTACTTCAACCCATGCTTACCATATGCTTTCATCATACTATATACTAGATTCTCATCTTCTAGGTTTAAACTATATACATCAATATACTAAGCCTTTCATATCATAAGTTTATATTAGAACGTTATCATATTACCATGATTCATATCTTTAATTTAACATATACTATTAGCTCATACTTTTCATTGATACTCATGCTATCACATATGAATTGGATTCAAATCATCCATACATATGATAAGTATCCACACATACCTCTTCAATACATATTCTTTCTATTTATAATTGATATGCTCTAACTTCAACTATCAATTCATATATATAAACTCAACCTTAACTTCATGCTTTAACTCATGGCATGCTTAAACTCATACTTTCTTTTCGGCTTCATAACTAGTACTCTTAACTCAAATTCAGGATCCCTTCTCAACCCTTACTTTTTCTTTAATCTTGTGTTCATTCAAAAGCTTAGGATCTATCCTTAGATCTAAGATCTGTTATGAGCCCACATCCGTTCCTTAGTTCCATGCTCTTTTCTCAACTCGTGTTTTCTCCCAAATCTCATGTTCTTTTATGCACTCACAGTCTTTCCTTAAATCTACACTCTTTTCATGAATTCTATATTCATTGCTTATCCTCATATTCTTTCCTTAATTATATATATATATATATTCATTAATAAAACTCATATTCCTTCTTTTATTTGATTCTCTTAGGATGAGACTTATGTTTTTCCTAGGTCAATATTCTTTTTATGAATCCCAACTCTTTCCTCAACTTCATACATTCCCCTTATATCCACGTTCTTTTTATGAACCTATATATTTTTTCAATAACATTCTTTCATCCTTTCCTCAATTTCCTATGCTTTATGAACCTCGTTTTTTTTACACTTAGTTTTTTATCTTGCACCTCGTGCTATGCTTTAACTCACGTTATAGACTCTTTCTTTTGAAACTCATGTTTTTATAAGAATACACACATATATTAGTTCTCATTCCCCATATTTTAAAAATCTTTTTTTGAAACATCATGTTTAACCTAGTACAATTAAATATATAGCAAAATATCCATAAAATCTTTTAAAAATTACATAGCCAGATGAGGAACCCACTCACCTTAGCGGCTAGCATCCCAACTGATACTCATCTCCTATGCTTCGGCTCCCTGGAACCACCGTCAAGACCTATGCCATCACACAGATATATACATCATCAGGGTTCATGCTCGGAAGGTTTCCTTGAAACACTGCGTATACATGCTAAATCCTCAAACATCTTATTATTTTCTTCCATCCTTTCATTCATCAAAGATTCACATGCTATCGTCTTCATAACAACAAATCCAAGTAAGATCCATGTTATATTGAGCTTAGGAAAACTAGAGCTTACCTTAGAAGCTAACACGGCCACCAAGATCTTCCCCAAGCTTTCCCCTTTCCTTCTCTTCTTCTTCTTCTTCCTCCCTGAGTGATTCTCTTCTCTTCCTTTCTTTCTTTCTTTCCCTTTTTCTTTCTCTCTCTTCTTTCTTTCTTTCTTTCTTTTAGCCGTTACTCTCTCTCTCTCTCTCTCCTTTTATATTTTCCAATCACTTCGAGGCCAAGGCATGAATAGTAGCTTGACAAAATTCTCATTTTACCCTCGATAGCTATTTATTGTTCTTTTAAATTTGATACCTTTATATAATATTTTAGGAAACTACCTTGCCAATTTAAAGAGCTTAATTTTAGAAATCCAATGGTTCAAACGACACTCAAATAGGACTTAAAATGAGCTTAAAATAATTTTTTTAAGATTTAACCCAAAAAAAATGCAATCTTAGAGTCAGCTCGAGTAGAATCTGGAGCCAGCTCCAGCACGAAGCAAATTGTTGTCTTTCTATTTTTCTACAGGAGTCAACTCGCCTTCTTCAAGAGTCGACTCCATAATGTGCCAGAAGTTCTAAACTGTGCCAGAGCCGATTCCTCACCAATTGAAGTCGACTCCAATTGCTAAAATACAACATTTAAGGGCGAAACTCAACTAAACTTGATTTTTCTAATGATTTAAGCCTATTAAAACTCAATCTCTCAAATTCTTAAATTAAATTCATTAGTACCCAAAAATATACTCATTTATACAATAAATTTTTTCTTCTTACATTTATCAAGTGGCCAACACACCCACACATCATTGAAACCATTCGACTTTCATTACAAAAAGCCATTAATATTACAAAATTATAAAATTTTCAAGATGTTACACCTATCCCCTCCTTAAATGCGTTGGTCCTGCAGATGCTCATCCTTCGAGAGATCCATGAGAGCATATGCGAAAACTACCTGGGGGGCAGATCACTGGCGTATAAAGCTCTTTGCCAGGGATTCTACTAGCTCACCATGCGAGAGGATGCTGCTGAGTTGGTCCAGAAGTGCGACAGTTACCAATGACACTCCAATATCCAACGATAGCCAACCTTCCAATTGAGCCCACTCTCGGCCCCGTGGCCCTTCGCTCAGTGGGGAATGGACATCCTAAGGCTATTCCCCCTAGCCTCGGGGTAATGAAGATTACTACTCGTCGCCATCGACTACTTCACCAAATAAGTCGAAGTTGAGGCACTAGCCAAGATTACCGAGAGCAAAGTAAAGTTCTTCTAGAAGTCCATTATTTGTCGCTTCGAGCTATCCCACACTCTCATCACCGATAACGGTCGGCAATTCGACAACGCACCCTTCAAGGAGTTTTGTGCCGAGTTGGGTATTCACCATCAATTCACTTCCATCGGCCACCCACATACTAATGCACATACTAATGGAGAGGCCGAAGTCATGAATCGAACCATTCTTTAGGGACTCAGGACCCGGTTGGATGAGTTTAAAGGTAGATGGATGGAGGAGCTCCCGAGCATACTATGAGCATACCATACCACCCTAAGGACTCCAAAAGGAGATACTCCCTTTAGTCTCGTCGTTGGATCAGAAGCGGTCATCCCCTGTGAAGATCGGCCTTCCAGCCTAAGAGTGGAGTCATACAATGAAGAAGAAAATTTCACTCAGCTGAAAGCCAGCCTTGACTTCATCGATAAAGCATGTGATCGAACACGACTCAAAATGGCGCCATTCCATCAATGAGCTACCAAATACTACAACGCCCGGTCCATCTCTAGACATTTCGTCCTAAAGATTTGGTCCTTAGGCAAGCCGAGGTATCCAAGCCAACAGAAGGTGGCAAGCTGTCTCCAAACTGGAAGGAACCCTATCAGGTAATCGAAGTACTTCACCAAGGGGTATACCGGATTGAAGGGCTCGATGGGAAGTCTATCCTCCGCACTTGGAATGCGGACAATCTCCGCCAATATTATCAATGATGTATGCACCTAGTTGATGAAAATAAAAAAGAGCTTTCAACACTCTACCTTCTCAACTGACTCGCTTTACAAGCTGAAGGTCAACTCTCCAACAACCCCTCGGGTCGGCGTGAAAAAACCCCCAAGGCAGTTACGAAGAAAAAGGACCCCGACGGTCTCAGCAACTCTTGATTCACCACTCGGCCGGCCGAAGAAACCCCCGAAGTGGTTCCAAAAGGCTTCTCATGGCCTAGGCAACTCTCGGGTCACCCCTCGGGCCGGTGCAAAGAAACCCCGAGGTGGTTACGAAGAAAAGGACCCCGATGATCTCAGCGACTCTCGGGTCACCACTCGAGTTGGCTGAAGAAACCCCCAAGGCGATTCCAAAAGGCTCCCGATGGCCTAAGCGGCTCTCGGGTCACCCCTTAAGCCAACGCGAAGAAACTTCGAGGCGGTTCCAAAAGGCTCCGACAGTCTCAGTGATTCTCGGATCACCCCTCGGGCCGGCACAAAGAAACCCCCGAGGCGATTCCAAAAGGCTCCCGATGGCCTGAGTGGCTCTCGGGTCACCCCTTCGGTCGGCGCGAAGAAACCTCTAAGGCAGTTCCAAAAGGCTCCCGATGGTCTCAACGACTCTCGGGTCACCCCTTGGGGCGATGCGAAGGCGGTTCCAAAAGACTCCCGATGGCCTAGGCGGCTCTCGGATCACCCCTCGGGCCAGTGCGAAGAAGCCCCTGAGTCGGTTCCCGAGGCAAAGCCTACCTCGACAGTGCCAAGTTGGCGGCGGCGGGCCTCCATGCAGTGGCCCCACAACCATAGAGGGGAACCAACGTTGCCAATCAAGGCCTAAACCAAACTTCCCTATTGTTAGTTAATTTTTGTAGGCTACAGGTATGCATTTTAAAATTTTCTAAAATAAATACGCAATAGAAACAATAAGATATTGGATCTAATCCAATATCAGCCTACAACAGGATCAATATATAAAAATTATATATATATAAAGGCATAAAAAAAGTACACAGATCAAATCTATATAAAGATAAATAACATATATCATATCTATGTTTGTGGCCTAATGTCTTAGATCATATCTAAGTCACCAGTAATTATTGAATCTTTTACCTTTGGATGCTTGATGACTCTCGCAACAATAAAAGGCGATGGTAGGTACAACTTCTGCAAACCACACAAAGGTATATGACTTCTACAGGTGATCCACATCGGAGTTCTGATCCTGATCAACCTTTTCGGAGTGCTAGCTCCTCTCCAAGGCTTCATGATGAGATTTCTTTTTTCAATATCAAGATGCTTTTAGAGTTGTCTAAAAATATGGAGGAAACCTTTTACCCCTAGCTTTATAGCCAGAATCCCTTTCACCCAAAAAGTTTCTCATCTCCCTGTCTTTTCCTTTTCCAATGTTTCTTGGAAGATAAGGAAGAAACCCTTCATCTTCTTTTCAACCAAAAAACCAAAAAAGGTTGAAAGTTGAGGAAGAAACCCTTCATCTTCTTTTTCAGTTAAAACCAAAAAGAGTTAGAAGATAGGAATAAGGGGTAATTAGAAAGAGGTCATTAACATCCATTTTAAATTCAAATTTAAAATTTTGAATTGAAAATTCAAACTTTAAACTTAAAATTAAAATCAATTTAAAATTTAAATTCATAATTCGAATTGAAACGGACAAGGATTTAATATTAGGCTTACCTAAATTTAAGCCCAAACCAAATCCTATTTGATTTGACCTAGATATTCATAGCTCAATCAAATTGAGCTAATTAGCAATCATATAGTCAATTTAATCCTTCAATTAATTTACTAACATTTAGTTTCTCAATCATCCAGTCAGACAGAATCCCCTATGATGTGTGACCCCATAAGTTTGAACACTAAGCTGATAGCACTGGAACACATCCAATACTAATCGAAGTCACCATCTAGCAATCACACCTGATGTCCGGATAGGCCAAAGATAGCAGAGCAACAATCAAGAACCTCTGGCATATGATTACCATATAATTCATCCCTTTGACCCTCAATGCTCAAGATGATTAGGGTTTAACTGCCAACCCTTAATCAGCTCATCCATAAAGTGTTTCAATCTTCACAAGTCC